>JAAGKR010001473.1:10621-124545 GCA_011419295.1 Clarias macrocephalus
CCCCCCCCCCCGGGGGTTCTACCATGGTTGTGAAAATGGGAACAGATACAATGATACACTGGCCTCCACGGTGCCTAGTGGGACTACAGACGTTCCTACAGTAGATGGATGAATGGAAATTATCTATAATAGAGCAATTTGATCATACATTATGTTTAATCAATTCATTTAAACAATTTAAACATGGAGCACCAAAACTCACACACTACAGTATATTAATTTATGTATTTATTTAGTTATTCATTTATTTATTTATTTATTTATTTATTTATTTATTGGAATATCGAAAATGTTTTTGGGATGTGAGAGACTAAAGAAGAAATACATTACTATTCCTGCTGTACTATACTACAGTAGCATGTTACTATTGCAATGCATTACTGTCGTCACTGGTAATAAATTCTCAGGATATTCTCATAGTGTGCTCTATAAAGTGTATATAAGTACCCTGGATAAACAGCTCACAATATATATTTTCAATGGTCATATTTGTTTATGTGCTTATTATTAGATATTTGTTCATGTGCTTATTATTACTTATTAGACTGATGTATTTGGAAAAATTTTCATAAGGCTACTGTACATAGGCATGACACCTACATGACATGTACTGTACGTGACTGGCTTTAACCTACATAACTGACAAAGACAAGTGTAATGCTTACTGTAAGCTCATAACAGTTATGATGTAATACCGCAAAACCACCCTTACTGTACACTAATGTATCCCAAATTCCTCTCTAACCCCTGATCAAGGGCACAACTTTGTGTGTAGAACAAAGGATTGTATATCCCAGCACACCAGATTTCCATTTTACGCTACTTGGGATTCAACACCAGAACCCTTAACTTAGCTGCTCCTAAAGGAGAATAAGTGGAAATATAATGTAAAGCTTGAGACAAAAAAAAGGTTCTCAAGACTGTCAACCACTTCCATGGTTTATTCTCCTCACATTTTGGCTGCATAGTTCTGGTAAGGATTTAAAACCTTATACCATAAACCTAAAGTATCGCAAGCTCCATTACTATTTTATTCTGACATTCAGCACCCCATGTTTGTTGGAATAAGCCTTTATAAATACTCCTGTAAGTTTTCATCAGTTGTCATGAAACGATTATGTAGATATCACATAGGCCTACAGTATGAACACTATATTTTACATTTAACAATTTTCTGCCATTTTACAATCTAATTATCTTACTGAGTAATATAACAATCTCTAAAATGAGTTTATAACACTATACAGTTCATCATAGGGGGAAAAAAAGAACTATACAAAACTTCTGTAGATTAAACTCTAAGCAAACTCTTTGTTACTGACAATGTAATCAGTTACAACGACTGCTTAAACATCTCTATAAACTGTAATGACTTTTTTCATGATGGGGTGCATGAAATAACCAGTTTATGTGCAAAAATATCCAGTTTATGTGCAACACCTGCCACATGATGTATTATAACTGTAATGTATTTTATGATTGTCAAAATTATACAGTATAAATGAAATGGGTAGAAAATGAAAAGGGAGGAAAGGAGCCCTATAGAAATCCCTAACGTAATATATCATAAGGAGGGGTATAAAGTTTAAGGCACAAAGTTTGCCTTAAAATTCATAATGATGGATGCAACATTCATGAAAATTGTATACGTTGTAAAAGACAAGGAAAGAGAGCGAGAGAAATGGCGGGGGGGGGGGGGGGGGCCCGGGAAATATAGGTGGACAATAGCAACACATGAGGGCAAATGACTGAAACGAATAAATCCTGCCATAATTAAGAGTCAGAATCATTAGGAGCAAAATTATAGTGAGACCATTACCCTCTGACAAATCATTTATTGAGATTTATTAGTTTAATTCAAAGAATTATCATATCACATTCGCTGAATAGTTAAGTCAAAGCAATATGAGCACCCGGTATAAACTATCTAATGATTACAATAAAACGTTTAAGACTAACTTACACCAGACTTACAGTACTAATATGACTAAACTTCTCTGCTATATACTGTTGATCCATCTGCTGTGTCTGTAAAGTTAATTAGCTTTCAAGACAACATCACACACATTTCTGTTTTGTTTTACCAAAATGCTAATTAATATATTATATATTATATATAATATATCATTTATATATCCTAAACTTTTATATATGAAAGTGTGAATATTAACAATTTTGAAGAATTTCATACACATTATGGTTTTACTTATTCATTACTCATCGTCTAAACCAAGGCATAAGTACTGTACAGTACATACATGCATACATACATATGTACAGTATGTGATTGCATATAATTGTGATGGATAGACTACTGGGTCAGAGCAACTCCAAAACTACAGCTCTTGTGGGATGTTCCTAAAAAAAATCGAAGGACCGGCATGTGGAACAAGGAATACACCCTACATAACACATTAACTTTGCATTTTACGCTGTTTGGGATATACAGCAACTCTATAAACAAAAAAAGAATATTGAGTAACTGACACAATTTTGGACACAAAATGGACAAATAATTTGTGCATTTTCCTCCGTATATAAAAAAATGTATCCAGAAAATTCCATACTTAACATGCAAGTAGCATGATGGCTATCTGGCTAGCTAGCCACAATGCTTTGTAAATTTATGGTTAATGTATTTCTGCTGAAATTCTGCTTTTTTATCCTTATCTCATCAGCTTTCATATTTTAAATCAGAATATACGTTTATACAGTATATAAATGTTTTCAATGTCATCTCAATGTCATCTCTGGTCATTTCATCTCTGACGCTATTAGCATAGAATTCAGATTGCGTAACTAATTCCTAGCAATCATTCTTTAGAATAGTCTCTGCTTACAGTATATACTTTATAAGCAGAGAAATTTCTAAAGAATGATTGCTAGCTTCATGGACTAGAATCTGAACCAAAAATAAGCTGTGCAAACACATGGTGTATATTGCTGAGGGTTGCCAGGTTTCTGCAAAATTCCCAACTGGACTATAATAAACACATAAAAAAGAAAGAAAGACATGAAACTATTCCAAAAGTTTAAGGGACAGAAAAAGACAGTTTTTCTTTCTTCTGTTTCTGCACTATACAGTATGTACAGTATGTACTGTAAAACTGTAGCATCTAAAAAGCAATGGGGAATGTGTTTTATAACAATAATCCAAATATTCTCCTTAAGCCTTTACATTGCACATATACATTACAGCACATTGACAGTCTTTCCTCCAAATATCCAAGCTTGTTAGTGAGTTCGGGTCAGAGCACAAGGTCAGCCATGAGACGGTGCCAATGGAGCAGAGAGGGTTAAGGGTCTTGCTCAGTGGCCCAATTTGGCAGTGTTGGGGCTTGAACCCCTGACCTTCTGATCAATTGACCCAAAGCCTATTAACCACTGAACCACTACTACCCATACAGTATATCAGTATCTCCTGACGTGTTTTTTCCTCTTATACCACAGCAATTTTCGATGGTACTGTAACACCATGCACAATTTACAACATAGCTTCCAAGCACTGATGTAAAATAATTGAATAATAAGCATGTCGTATATTCTACAGTTTTATGCTAATTTGGTTTTTATTAGCGATGCTTTCAAATCCCTGTGGGACGACAGGGGATGCTTTACGGAAAAAAAAAAAAAGAGCTTGCGTACATGCTGATCGCTCATCAATGTTCATACTAATAGGGACTGACTTGATAAACACAGTGATTTATCATCATCAATTTAGGTGCTAGCACTACACAGATTAATGCTGTGCAGCTAGCATGGGGGCCTGTCCCAAATGATTAATGTGCACAAACACCGCTACATCAAAATTAATGCTGATTGCTGATGAGCTTAGATCGTTCCCACTATTTTCCTCCTCCTGACAGACATCAGACTGGAGATAACTACTCTAACATTCTTCTTCCTCTGCATTTAACAAAGCTGATCTGAAGCTATTAGCGTTTCGTGCTGAGCGAAACAAGTGCAGGATGATAATGAGTGGTGTTAGGGATAAAACAGCAGATTGGTAATGGAAAGCAGGTAAGAATCGTGGTTTTATTTGAATGAACAATGATTTAACTTAACTCCTTTTTAAATGTAGCTGGGTTAAGGGGTTGACAAATATGACCTAGAAAATGCTAGTTCTAGTTTATTATCAATTTGAAAGAGTTCATTTATGTATTGTTACAATAGAGTGACAGAACAAGGGATTTGTTACCTTAACGTTTTTACATTCATTTCTGTGAATTTTGCACAATTTGACAAAAATATCACAAAAAAAAAAAATTCCAATAATTTTCGAACCTGACAAAATATTTGGAAAAGTAATTGGTTAGTAAGAGCGCTGTTATTCGACTCTTTGGTATGAAATTGGTCTCTTTACAAAGGTACCTTTTCTGGTCTGCAAATGACAGCAAGACAAAATCAAGAAGAAAGAAAGAAAAAAAAATCAAATACAGTGGTACCTCAGCATACGGATGCCCCTCCTCAAACAAACTGAACCAAACAGCGGCTAAGTTGTGTGTATTTTCCGGAGCCGTTGAAAACTTGTTTGCACCAGTGGAAAGCCAAACGAAGCGGTTTGCATATTTTTTTGTGAGTTTTATTTACATTTTGTGCAAGGACGGTAGCAAGAAGAAAACAGAGGCACTTTCAGTTTCATTTTTAAAGCAGCCGGTGCCAGGAGCAATCATAAAATAAGGTTAAGTTCAATTCAATTCAATTCAATTCAATTTTATTTGTATGGTGCTTTTAACACTTGTCTTTGTCGCAAAGCAACTTTACACAATCAAAGGAATTATTTAAGTTTGTATGGACGGTGAATGTGTATGAATCAAAATGGCCAGATACTGTAGTCCCTGATGAGCAAACCGAGGGCGACAGTGGCAAGGAAAAACTCCCTGAGATGGCAGTAGGAAGAAACCTTGCGAGGAACCCGACTCAACACGAAATCCCATCCTCATTTGGGTGAATCATACTGTGTGTTAGGTGGCAGGCAGGTCAGTATAACAGCTGATGTTAATTGAAGTTAATATGGAGTCCAGGTAATTATTGGAGGCTCAAGTGAGGTTTAATGTCTATTTATTTCATATTTTACATGACTTTTCTAAATGTTTTGATTGTGTTTATATGCAAAAATATTATAGGTTTGGAAATTAGTAATATTGCTAATATTCATGGGTGGCTGGAACAGATTATCTACATTATTTACATTATTTCCTATTGGAAAATGCGTTTCGCCAAGGCAAGGGACCACTGTAGTTTGTGTAGTGTGCGATGTTTGGGTAATGTTTTTAAGAAGAAATCACTACTTGTCACTTCCAATGTATTTTTAGATTACAAAAAAAAAAAATTATAAAAATTGCTAGAGTGGATAATGCCTTGTCCCACACACCAAGTAGTTCCTTTGATTAGGTGTTACAGGGAAGCTTTCTACTGTAGTAAAAAAAAAACATGGAGGTAATGTGGAACGACTTCAAAGCAAAGTGTTGTTTAAATTGACCTATTATTTTTTATCAGATGTGTTTTCTTGCTAAAATGTGTCTGTGACAGGTTTTGAATGTGCATTTTGGCAGGTATCTGCTCTCTCCTCAGTACTATAGACCACACTTCAACCCACGCTGATGACCAGTGATGAGTTCGTTAATGTACAATTGTAGAACACCTGCTGTAGGATGTTGAGTGATACTGTACAGTACATATAATTAAACACCCCAGTGATGTTATCGTGTGATATCATGACTCTTGGAATGCTTTTCATCTAATCAGATTGGTCAGAAGTAATTGCTGTATAATATCCTGTAGATCATTTCAAGTCAACTAGCTAACACCGTAACAAAGTAGATTAGTAGAGTATGTGTATGGTCACTATTTAAACCAGAGAAACAAACTGAGCTGAATAGATAGTTTGCTTAAATCAGTATTGATATTAATATCAAGTGCAAAAAAAAAAAAAATGCTATCCATGTATCGCTAAAATGAACCTCATGAAGTGAATTTAGAACCAAGTCTTGACCGTTGCGTTACTTAGTACCAGGGATGGAACTTTAGAGTTAGACAGCTTGTAAACCAGCCATAAGCTAACACAGCGTTTTTACTGCCACTGTGGTGGACGGCCGAAGTAAAAGAAGTGAACCAGGGTTAATGTGCGAGTGTCGGGAATAAATCTATACTCGCGTCAAATGTTATTGAGTAGTCTGGCTCGTTGGCGGGATGCCTGGCAGTAATTTCGTTTTCCGAACTGAAGCCAGAGCTATAGGTCACTTTAAAAGAAATTACATCCTACAAATGGCTAGCGAGCCTTTATGGGTGCAATGAATGATGTGCTGAAAAGCTTCCCTTTTAAAACTCACACAAGTCTTCTGTTCCATCACGGGGGCTGTGAAGAGTTATTATTGTGGTGCGATGCTTGGACCCTTCCTTTTTTAAACACCAAAGAGCAAAAGGTATCCAAGAAAATGACTGATTAAAATGAAAATAAGAAGAGCTGACTAGTCAACAGTGGTTAGCTTTTTGTGTGTGTGTGTGTGTGTGTGTGTGTGTGTGTGTGTGTGTGTGTGTGTGTGTTCATAGAAGGCCCTGCCGACAAAGGAGAAGTAAAAAGAAATAAAAATGGCCTTGAAGGCACAAATTTATCAAAATAGAGTTGTCTGGGAAGGGAAAATGAAAAAGGAAATGTTCTTTTAAAACCCACTCAGAGTGTAGGACCATTGAGGAAAAAGGCATAGGTTGAAAGCTAGACAGCTGAATGGACACACTTCACTGCGCTCTTCTATTTTTTTCATCTTCTTCTTCACTTTTGTTGTGAATGCAAGAGGCAGACTGAAGCTGAGCAAGAAGCAAAAGCCACTTGTTAACTTCATGACCAGCTAAGGCATTTTGATCCATCATTGTCACTTTCCCTCTTCACCGACGACCCGCAACACTCCCAAGGGACTCGCCGGCCTACTTCGGGAGAGGGATGGCTTCGGGAACTGTCCTTCTTCCTCTGAACATGCTTTATAGTGCAGAAGAAAAGAGCATCCTTCACTGCAGGTATGACCCCATTCATTCTGCCGTGCGTGTATTTACATAAATCAGTGAAGATCGTGACACCAAAGGGTGGAGTTTATTATGCTATCGAACAGCTGGGGGAGAAAGAATCAGCAGCTGGAATATGAGCTCCTGCTGACATTTTAAACAGCATCTGGATTGCAAATGGTCTGAAATTCATTCTCGGGTCACTCGCTGACTTAACAAAGACCTGACGCATATACAGCATTTCTTATGGGACTATTTTTTTTATAATGTTGAGCTATAATGAAGTAATTTTTTGAATTGACCTTTTTTTTTTTACTGTTTCTCTTTTTCCCTTAGAGGAGGGCAGACAAAGAAAAAAGAATAAATGGACAAGAAGAGCAAAAGAGGAAAATGTGAAAGTATGGGAGGGAAAAATGGAAAATATAGTACAGATTTGTGAAGAAAAAAAGACAATAAACCGGGGGGGGGGGGGGGTATACTGTAGGTTTGAAAAAATGGAGCAAGATGGCACTGGTAACTAAATGGTAAAGGAGGAAAAGACAAAAAGGTGGAAAAGAAAAGGAGAGAAATGAAAAAATGGAAGGAAATAGAAAAAATGAAAAAGCAAAGAACATAAAAAGGGAAGGAAGGGAGAAAAGAAAATAGATGGAAGTAAAAAAATTAAGGCAAGACAGGAAAAACAAACATAAGGAAGAAAGGAAATGGGGGAAAAAGAAAAAGTGAAAGTGGATCGAAAGGGATAAAGTTAATATGAAACAAAAAAATGCAGTGATAAAAAAAAGGAAAGAAAAACACAAAGAATAGAGAATGAAGACGTCTGGAAGGAAAGAAGGACGAGAAAGGAAAACTGGCTGATAAAAAGAGCAGGAAGGAAGGAAAATAAAGATGAAAATGCAAGGGGGAAAAATGTACAGTAAATCCACTTTCTCGAACAAGTAAAACTTCATTGCGTAATCCAGCCCATTGCTGAAATAGTACCCTTATGTATTATTAACCATTATTGTCTACAAGCATCAGAGTGCATTATGGGTATTCTTGCTAGAGTATGATCTGGACGTTAATCTCTAGTACTCCATAACTAGGGAATATTGTGTGCCTCAGGACACTTTATTAATTTTAGATGCAAAGAGATGTAAAGCGAACGGTCTTTTCATGGCTTCCAGTCATAAATACGCCCCCATAACGTACAAATAGTCCTTCCCCAACGACTAAACCAGGCGACGCTTATCTAAATAAGAACAAGCAAGTCATTTGTAGACTAAATAGTAATATAACAGCTGGTGCAGTTGTCACACAAGAGAAAAATGTCTAATAGAACTAATCACCAAAAGTATTGCCTTTATTGAAATAAGAAATCTGCTCACACTTGCTTTGAACCAGTCAGTCACCCAGTTATACATCCTGTAGTCATTTATTGTAATTGTGTTTTTAAACTGTGCATTTAAAGGTCACAGCGTTCAAATAAAATGCTTACATAGTCATCTCTACAGACATCTCTTTTTTTCTTTTTTTTGCGCAAGTTATCTCTCTTTCAAATCAAGATAAGAAGCAAACTAATTAGACACAGTGAAAACTCTGTGCAGACTATTTAGATGTTCACCAATTACCTGAAGATAAAACCGTCACAAACAACACACTTCTCGTTTCTGTGACAAAGGCAAACACAAAGTCATGCTTGAAACGCTTTTGAGACTTTCGGCATCGCCATGGTGACATGACAAAGTGCCATGTGTCGCCCAAAGAAGTCCAGCGAAGCAAGGAAGATGTCAATTAAAGAAGCAGCAGGGGGGTTGAATACCTACAATTTACCTCCACACTAAACTGCACTGTGTGTGACATTACGAACGTCCCCAACTTCCCTGATCTGTCTTCAATCACTGTTATTTTCTGGCTGCCCTGAAACAGCAGTAAGCCTCATAATGAATCTGTTATCTCTAGGTCTGATCTTCCCAAACCAACACATAGTACAATTCCACACCTCACCACCAGAGGGCTCTAAAAGTATGAATGCTTGGTTTCCGTGGATAAAATCCAGTGTTGGAGGGCCAGTGTTCAGCACAGTTTGTTTGTTTGTTTGTTTGTTTTTTCTGCACAAACACAGCTGATTTATCTAATCTGTTAAGTGCCATGGTTTAATGGGTGTGTGTAGGTGTTAGTGAATTACAAACACTGGTTTTGGACACTGACCATCCAGGATTAGATATAAACACCTCTGCAAGCGTTTCTTTGTTTTTAATACCAGATTTTATGCAGTTTGAATATCAGAATTGTATAAATTTATGTAGTGAAACTAAGAAAACTACAAATCACTCCAAACAGGACCGCAAAAACAATCAATCAAACAAACCAAACTTGCAAAAAGCACCATTTAAGAAACAACCACAAAGATTGCAATCAGAAAACACACAAAATATATGAAAACGAAAAACAAAAAATGCAAGAAAAAAAAACACAAAACAAATAATACAACAGCAAAACTAATGATAGCAAAACAATAAATACAACAACAGGAAAAAAAAAAAAACCTCCATATCAGAATACATTACAATCTCATAAACAGAACAGAAACATCAAACACAAGGAAGCAAAACAAAGGATGCAAAATGTAAAAACAACATACAATAGAAAAAAATACAAAATAAAAACAAAAATATGATATCATACAACAAAAACGTATACAACAGGAAAAAATTTAAACAAACAAAAAAAACCCACAAAAACAGCAAAACAAACAAAAAACACAGCAATACAAAAAATTTAAATAAAAAATAGTATGCCAAACCAGAATCCATCAAAAACACCATGGCACATTAACAACAAAATCAAAAGCAAGGCAGAACACACACACACATACATACATACATACATACATACATACATACATACATACACACAAACACACATAGCAAAACCAACAACATGAAAGTTAAAAAAAAATAAAAATAAAAATGAACAAAAAACAATAGCTTTTGAGATTTAGAGGTAGCAAAACAAAGAATTCATAAGAAAAGTATGACAGTAAAAAAAACAGCAAAAGAAACAAAGAATACAAAGAAAGAAAACAAACAAAAACATGATAGCAAGATCAAAAGCAGATTACAAAATCATAAAAAACACAAACACATCAAAAACACCACAGCATTTAAACAAACAACAGCAAAAACAAAAGCAAGGCAGTGAAACAAACAACCCCACATAAAAAATAAACAGCAAAGAAAAAAGCAAAACAAACAAAATGAAAGCAATAAAAGCAGAAAAACAGCAAACAATGCAATGCCGACGCCACCATATCAGAGAAATCTAAATATAACAGAAAAAAAGAAAAATAAATAAGTAACAGCACAAGGGGGGGGGGGGGGGGCTACAGAAACAAAAGCATAAAAGAGAAACCACAAAGTACATGATCATCAAGGAGACCGAACATATTAATGGCCATTTAAACTTTTATTCTTGCTCTTTGCTTGTTTGTTGATTCTGAAACAAACTCTGCCCACCTCATTTCCCACACATCACTTAGATTTCATTAAGGAGCCAGTACTCGATGGCTCAGCATGTGTAGGTGTTCGCATCATTCTAGGGTCATTTACATAACAAGACTAAATGCTACACTTATTTATGCCGGTGTTCCCTAGGTAGTCAACGAGCGCTCACCTTAACAGAGACTAATTGAATGTATTGAGTGGGCTGATACTTCAGATCGGGATAAGGAGTGCACCAAACTTGCTTGGCCTTAAACTTGGTAATTTGAAGACAATTTTTTAAAATGGATGCAGAGGAAGTGTAATTATTGATGTTCTGTCTCTCTGAACTTCACAAACAAGTGGAACAGCCTGAGATGGAGCCAGATTCCAGCGAGATTTTCAGTACTGCAAAACAACCCCAGTTTCCTGTGGAGCATCCTGGGTTTCCTGTAGCCCTGATCTACTGGTGACCATTGGAGCTCATAAAGATTGAACTACAGTACATATACTCTGAGGTAATTAATCACTGTTTAAAAAATGTGATAATCCATCTAGGAACCTCTGTAGTCCAACTAGCGACCGTAGAGGCCAATGGTGACCACTGTATTTATTCCAATTTTTACGACTATGGAAGGACCTCCGGTCAACATTTACATACTACAGGCAATTGGGGAACGGCAATTAGCTTAATCTTCATGTCTTTGCACTATGGGAAGAAACCCGGAGAACCCAGAGGAAACTCACCAAGCACGGTGAGAACATGCACACAGACTTCAACGCCGAAATTGAACCCGGAACCTAGGGGCCAAATTTGATTATACTTCTTATTATAATGATCATTCTTAATCATCAAATCATTAGCCTTTATATAAAGGTTTTTAGTTTTTTTTTTTTTTATGTATGAAAGAGTGAAAAAGCAGTCTTTTGTTTTTGTGACCCATTAAACATTTCTCCAGCACACCAAAACTATATCATTAATCATATTATTTATTGTTCAGTTATATTTTTGTCATTGCTATTACACATTGCATTATTATTTCACTTTATTTATTTTGCTTTATTCATTTATATCATCTCTCTCATCTCTCTTAGTGGTTAAAACTATTTTAAAACGTACATGTGATGCTCGATAACTCCTTTTTACCTCCACCCTAATATAATTTCAAAACTTTTCTCTCTGCCGCTCCACTTCAGGCTGCTCGCCTAACACCACGCAATGAACGGGATGATTTTAAATCCGCATCATCTTGCTCCGTATTTGATTTCTAATCCTCTTCATCTGTCCAAAGATACGCCTAGTGTAAAAGTCAATCTGGTGCTGGCTGGGCGCTGAAAGCCTAATTCTAGACCACAAACCTCTTTCTTCCCTAAAAATGCATCATTCTGAGCATTAATAATACAACCATTATCAGATTTTTACAAATGGATCATTCAAATGTAATTTAACATTGTACCTCATGTTGAAATGAATCTGTTAATGGCTTAAAAATACGTTTTTTTTTTTTTTTTCCACCTAACCTATCTGTTTATGACTAACTGAATAGAAGATAAAGCATGACATTGATGAGGACGTGGATAAAAATAAGTCAAATAATAAATTCCATATTCTTCTTAGAGATGCTCAGGGGTAATAAAAGCTGCCTGGAATATCTACACACACACACACAATTACATCAGATGGTCCCTCAGTCTTTGTCAAACATTAGGATCTCTACCCTCCTACACTTTTTCCTGTATCCTCTCCTCAACTCTTCTCCGATGACATACAGTACATCAGGCTTCTTCTTCTGCCTACTCACTCGACCTCTTCCCTCCTCTACCTTCTCATTACCTGTTTTTCTAACATGCAAATTATCACAAATTTACATATCCTGCCTGTTTTTATTAAAGGCTGTATAAACCTATAAGTGTGTTGGGTTTCTCAAATACTCTTTCATTAATGCACCAAAGTAAATACATTCAAACAGTGTAAGGTGCATGTCATAAACATAAGATCTTGGCCAGTATTAAAGGACCCATATTTCATTATTTCTTTAACAGGTTAATGATCCAGTTCAAATATCCCTCATTTAAGTAAATGAGCTCCTCCTGATCCACACTCCATCAGTAAAGAAAAGAGCTGAGAATCAAGCTGAGGGAGGCGTATTGTCTTATACGTTGTCACAATAGAGGGGAAAAAAATCTAATTGGCTTGTTTACAACCTAAAAGGACAAAAAAAAAAAAAATCAGTCAATGTTTTTTCTTCACTCTTTTTGGTTTGTTTTTATATGCACACTTGAGACTTGTCTGAATATCTAAAAATGTCTAAAAAGTGAAATTTGCATAATAGGCCTCCTTTAACATATGAATGCACTATTACGGGCTAAAAAAGTAGTGACGCTCATAAAATTCAATTTTGCAGACTGTAGAAATGTAGAAAAGAGTTTCTCTGATATGATGAGAACAAAACTGACAGTTTCGTCCTTGGCCCAAATAATTACATTTGACGGAATCTCAACAATGTTCATTATCCTAAGGATATTTTCCTTATCATGAAGCACATGGGCGGTAGCATCATCATGTCAGCAGGGAAGCAGATGTAGCCAAATACAAGGATTCTAGAAGGAAACCTGTTCTAGTCTTGAAGAAAATTGGACCTGGGCATAAGATTCACCTTACAGCAGGAAGACCCTAAGCATGTTCTATTTAAAGCCCAGACCTCAATCCACTGGATCAAAATGGCAAGACTTGAAGATTTGAGCCAAGAAGGCTTGGAGCAAATTTGTCAAGAAGAAAAAAAAGGGGGGAAACTAATACGCAAAGGTGGTAAAGACATTTCCCAGAAGTCTTCCATCTGTAATTGGGGGAATTGACAGGTGGTGGCGGTACTTTCAACCAACAAATCCCATGAGTCCTTTCAAACCTAGGTTGTAGCAATACAAAATCCGAAAAGTGTTCAAGTGGGTTAAATATTGTTTTGAGGCACTGGAACTCCCAATATTTGGTATTGTGTTGGCATATTGTTAACATTGGGAATTTCTAAAACTTGCTAATTAAATTCAAAGCAAATACACGTCCGATTCTCAAACCTCTCCATGTGCAAAGCTAATACATACATATATACAAAGACTTGCATTTATAGTTGCAGCCAAAGATAGTTCTACCAAGATACTGACGCAGGGGGACTAAATACTTGCAGCCAACAAATCCCACTCATGTTCATTCCAGGTGCAGGTTGTAACATTATAACAAAAATGAAAAATAAATTGTGCTGGGGTAATATTTACTCAGGGTATAGTACCTACCCTTAGCCTATTGGGTATTATGGAGTTTCTTTAAAATGTTGTTTATTTGACACATTTTTATCACTTAGTGAAGAAGTAATTGCTGAAGACCAAAAGAAAAAAAAGAAGTCTAACTGTCAATGATAGACATAGATCAGAAGACTTTCAGCTATAATAGCAGCTGAAGATGATTCTACCAACTACTGACCAATGAGGGGATACTTGCAATCATGGTGAACATCTATGCAAGGTAGTATAACTACCCAGTACTATTCATCCATCCATTTCAGCCAACACTGCCGCAATTGACCACAATGACTTATGCCTTTCATGTCAGCAGTCATTGTTGTCAGGGATGATACATTGCTGAGGAGCCAACCTCTAACAACCTTCACGTACACATACTCACATAGCCACTCATTCACCACATGCGATTTGGAAACAGCAATCAGCCTGAAATGCATGTCTTTGAACCTTACAGTATATGCACACAGATTGAAAGCGATATTTGAGCCTGCAAGCTGAAGGTGCAAGGTGTCAATGCAAACCACAGGACTAAAAACTACCAAAACCAAGATTCTGTTTAGTCTATATACATAGCGGGCAGGGTTGCCTTGGTGGTTAAAGTGTTGGACTGCTGTTCAGGAGGTCCCTGATTTGAGCCTCGATGCCACCGGGCTGCCACTGTTAGACCCTTGAGCAAGGTCCTTCACCCCCAAGCACTCAGATACAATCGGGCCTTGAGCTGGCAACTCGACCTCATAAGTAACTGCCACACAAACAACGGTTATATGTCCAGGGTTAGGTGCATGCGTTGCCCGATGTGCCGGGTGTCACGTAGATGGACCCTTTCACCCTTTCACCTACAGTATATACATAGGGGAAATTACTTGGAGAACATTGCCGCTGGTGTTATGTGTGTCATTGCTTAATTACGTTAATTTGTTCCATGGGACTTTTGGGTCACCCTGTTTTATTAACATAATGGTTGCTCAAGAAATTCAACAGAACTCTCAAACGTCACAATATTCACAATACATAAAAATTCATTTTAAGTCAAATACTACATATAATTTGGAAAACTGGTACAGTTAACATTTTTATCTTTGGCCTGCATTTAGTAGTTCCATTTCCTTAGTGTACTTCAAATTGAACAGATTAAGTACTTTAGTTATGACAGAACGGATAAATTACTTAATGGGTGAGCATGAGAGGGCTTTCTGGCTGGCCTTCTCTGCTCTCTAATTGATGGAGCACATGATGAATAGCACTCTGTGCTTATGGCACCCAAATGTCCTACTTTAATTAAATTGCATCTCTGCCTTAATTACTCCAGTTGAGTTGGAGATTCCTCTCTCCTCCCCAATCCTAACACCTACGGTAGAACACAAATCACTTCTCCCTCTTTTTTTTTTTTAACTGTTGCAGAAGTATAGCTCTGCTGCTTGTATCTTAAATGATGCAGAGGAGAAAATGGCAGCTGTCACCTGGGAGAAAACGGCCTAAAGGCCTGCTTAGAGGTGGTGAGCATAAAACCCTGCCTGTCCTGGACACCACCTTAACGTTCATCCATCATTCAATGTGTCTGTCTCTCTTTCACTCGTCCTGCGTTTCACTGACCTTCTCTCGGGCTACGATGGAGGAATCATTAGTGGAGATTTGTAAAGCCCAGCAGGTGCTAGCAAATGGAGCTGTTGAAGCATTCTGGGAAAGGACCATCAGCTGCTTCCTGTAAGCACCCAACTGGATTATTGCTCTCTTTGAAGCAACCAATGGATCACTGCGCCCACACTCATAGCACACCTGCTATCCTGATGCTGCCGTCTGTCATTTGGTCCAGTGAGAGGCTGCTGAACTCAGATCAGTGTTTCTGCACTGATTAATAAGTAAAAACATGAGCTGCAGGTTTATTGTACTGTCATGTTTTTAGTGAATACATGGCTCGGGATTCGTGGGAATAATCTTATGATGTGGAATGTATGCATGCTGATTTTATACACGTCATGCTGACATGTGACATAGATGAAGTGCATGTTTTTATTCCCATTTTATTATATTTCATGTTATTATTATTAGTATTATTATTATTACAATTCAATTACTTTTAATTGTGGCATTTTTTCACACTATACTGTTTATGTAATGTTCATTAGTTTAGTAACTTTTTTTTACATATTTTATATGTTTAATTTAGTTTAAATTAATTAAATTAAGTTTTTCATGTTATTCACATATTTGCACATAAAATGCTTTAGAAATGATATATTTAATTTACACATAGGACTTTCTCACATGATTCATGTATTTCTTATAATTTTTCTCATACTTCATTTACTAATACATAACATATTTAAAAATATATATTTTATTTATTTATTTATTTGTTTTTAACCTTCATTTATTTTCATGTTAAGTTTTATATATATCCTCTTCTTTTTTTATTTTTTATTATTCTGAATAATATTAATAATCAATTTATTATTATTATTATTATTATTATTATTATTATTATTATTATTATTATTATTATATTTTTATCTCTTTATACATCTAAGCAGTTGAGGGTTAAGGGCCTAAAGGGTGCAACTGTGGCAAGTGTTGGGGTTTAAACCTGAGACTTACTGATCATTAGTCTAATGTTATTCATTTGTCTAATGTTATGTAATGAATTTTTTACATGATGCCTCATCAGGTGATTTTTCTCTTAATCCACATGTTTTCCATCCTTTCATATTTACATATAATTTCTTTTTTTAAACACTATTAATATCCTTTCAGTGGTGACGATTTAAAAAGCGATAGATTGATTTCATGTGTTTTTAACACATAACTTGTTTTAATTGTTCACATGTGCTTCTAAGTGACATGCGATATATTATTCATATGTATGTCAGGTATGTTTAGTGAGTTCATGTCAAGTTCCAGAGTGTGCTGAATGCACTCCACCCCCTGAGAAACAAAAAAGCACTCAGAAACAGCATAGCTACTGAGGAATATAATGATATGCTTTAACGGTAATGATATGTTTTGAAGACACTGTCTATGCTGTGTAAAAGTGTAAATTCTGAGATTGTGGTGTGGTATGATGTGTAACAATTCCTATCTTAACACCTACACAGCACTTATAATCTGCATAGGTGGTTATTATGGAAATATCAGGTATCTGAAGAAAAAAAAAAAAAAACAGGTTTACATATTAGGTGCTGCTCACTTCATCTAAAGCGCGGCACTGAACACTTGAATTAATCACGTTTTTTACAAGATGTCGAGGTCTGACTGCACCATCAGGCCCCCCTCTGATAGTTTCTGCCATCTTGGCTTACAATTACTGCCACTGACTCCACGCAATCAATGCTAATGTAAGGGCGGCAAGGAATAGCGTTGCATTGCGCAACTTGCTTACAATCAAACTTCCTTTGTGGAGCCGGGTCGAGCCCTACAATCAGTCAAGCAGCTCTTTATGACAGGCCGAGCCTGAGTTCGGTGCGATATTCCCACACAGTAAGGGTACAAACAAGTCTGACACGTTTCAAAATCGTACAAAATAGTAGGGGAGTTTCTTGTGCGAACCGCACACAGAGACCAGAAAGAAACAAACACTCTGCTCTCGAAGACCTGCAACAAACAGAAGAATTTCAGCAAGCAGATGATAATTGCAATCAACCAGAGACACTGAGAGAATTGAAGAAAAGGGGGGAGAGTCATGACATTGTACTGCAGTAATGAGGAGAGAGAGAGAGAAAGAGAGAGAGAGAGAGAGTCTTAATGACTAGTGAATCAGGCTCATCAAAGGAGGCATGAGTTTGGAAATGTCAGTCTCAGTGTGGAACAGAGTGATTAAATCTGCTGGAGGAGGTGATTAGAATGAAGGATGGGGAAGAAATTGTGGAAAATAACTGAGGAAAAAGAAAGGAGGGACGATAATGTGAGAGAAGAGTGGAAAGAGAGCACATGAGGTGACGTGTGTAAGGATAAAAGCATGATGAAGTAATCAGTGACAGGGCAGTCTGGTGACCGTTCCCACCTTAATAGTATAACGGCAAGGATTCCTTTATTCCACAGTATTTTTTGTTCATTAAAGAATGTCATGACATCATTTATATTCATTTATAGTTAAATGGAATGTTACAGAATGCAAAACTATTCAAATAATAATAATAATAATAATAATAATAATAATAATAATAATAATAATAATAATAATCTTGTCATGGTGCTATGTTGGCGGCACAGCGGTTTAATGGCTGTTTCACTGTCGCCTTGCACTTCCAGGGCCAGGGTTTGATTCCCGCCTCCGTTTTCCTAGCGTAGTACAGTTTTTGCCTCATAGTCCAAAGACATGCAGATTAGGCTAAATGCTGTTCCTAATTTGCCTGTAGTGTGTGAATAAGCATGTGAATGTATGTGCATGTGTGATGGATTAGCACCCTATCCACGGTATACCCTGTCATAATAATAATAATAATAGTAATGATAATAATAATAGTCTTGTCATGGTGCTACAGTACTGTATATTAAGCCTCTGCCCTGAATAAAGAAGCATCTTAGCATGAGAGCTGTACATCTAACTGTTAATAAGCCGACACTGGAAACCCCTTCCAACTGCTAAAAAAATATTATAATATTTTAAAAACTATACCAAAATACCAACATTTACCTCAGAAATGTAAATAAATTACTAAGAAAACACAGTCCAATCCTAAAATTACACTACAATTACAGTATGTTAGCATTGCTAACATACTGTAGAGCAGTGCGATGTTTTCTCCACTGAATTCAATATATTCTTTTAATATTATGAGATGTAATATTATGTTCACATATAAAATGCATAACTGAATTACATAACATAAAAAATTACCTCAGTCCACACAGCAAAAAAACAATATTACACGTTTGCTGTTCTGGTGCTGCTGTACCCTGGTCACTTCCTGCACTGTAACCTTTAAATTTACTTCCTGTGCAAGTCCATGACTTTAAATGGTGCAAAACTGTTTATGGTTTCAACATGGAAAGGCAAACACACCATAATTTTTTCCCCACTAAGTGGTAAAAGTCATGACAACGCTGTTGCTAGGGAACTGGAAAATATGTACCACATACGCAAGCTAATTACGGAGGCTAATGATCGAGCTAGTTAACACATTTTTCAAACAAGGTAAACAATGGAACAGCAGACTAGACAATAATATTGAAAACAAACATTTACCTCAGATTTGTTAGAAAATTCTTCCTATTATGACAACAAATAAACTATAATATGTTTTTTTCTTTCCTATATGAATTATTTCAAAACATAACATGAGAAACAAAAATGAGAAAAAAGTATTCCTAGCTGCCATATATTGAACTATCAACTAGAAAAGCCAGGATATCAGTTTTGCAATCCATGATGAAATTAATATTAATTAGTTATATTCCAAATGGCCCATAAAAAAAAAAATATTATGGTATGTACTATAGTACTATAGGGAGCATGGTGGCTTAGCGGTTAGCACTGTCACCTTGCACCTCCAGGGTCAAGAGGTACTGTAGGTTCTCGCCCCGGGTCTACTGTACAGTATGTGCGTGGAGTTTGCATCCCCTCCCCGTGCTTGGTGGGTTTCCTCCGGTTACTCCGGTTTTCTCCCACAGTCCAAAAACATGCAAAGTATGCTAAGTGGCATCTCCTAAATTGCCTGGAGTTTGTGAATGAGCATGTGAGTGGCACCCCATCCAGGGTGTACCCCACCTTGTATACCAAGTCTCCTGGGATAGGCTCCAGGCCCCTCATGACCCTATATTCAGGATAAGGCAGTAAAGATGATGAGTGAGTGAGTCAGTGACCTTACTATAGTATGTACTATAGTTTACTATGATATTAGTTAGTATTATTTTAAGTAGTGTATTACTGCAGTACTTCACACATCAACATGGGAGGCACTATACAGTAGGACTGTATAGAGTACCTATCAGGGTTTGGCACATCAATGGGAACCATGGTTGTACAATGGTGTGATCCTGGTGGTATAAGGTGACAGTACTAGGCACTAAGCCACCATGCCAGCTTATATAAAAAAAAGCAATGTACATATAGATTATAACATGGTAAATTATTAACTTTAATTCAAGTTTGCCTTAAACTTCACTTTCAACCATGCTCCGACAGTAGTAAACTAGACCTGACTGCAGTATATGAATCTTTTCAGCTGGCTCTTCATATAGTGCTAAAATTTACATGCTAGACACATTATGATAAATGAGACAGGAGGTCAGGCTACGGTTTTCCTAATGGGCCACACTGTAATTGTTCTCTCTGACGTGGGTCTATAGGAGCAGAGAAAGGTCACCCTGGGTCATTTTTCTTGCTAGCGCATTAACCTCACAGTGTTGCTTATCGCTGCTCTGGCCCTAGTGTGATTTCAACCTTTTATTACAAACCGGCATGGGTAAGCTACTCAATCACAACACAGTCATTGACAAATGAGGTGGAAAGATTCCGTAATGTGAATGAAAATAATAAATAAACCTTTCTTAGTAGGCAACAAACCAATATTTTAGATCATATCATTTATTACTGAATACAGTGGGAGCGAAAAGACCCCATAATTAGGAGTGATATAAAATAGCTTAGTGGTGGGTTTGTTATATGGAAGAGGAGAGGAAGGATGACATGTTTACATAATTTATTAATGAGACACATTTGTTTGATGATTACAGGTGTTTTATGATGATGTTTTCTTTACCCCAATGTAACACAGATGAGTTTTTTTTTTACAGCAGTTTGAAAGCACAAATAATGTACTTTCCTATGTGGTCCAATATCTGATATATTGCGGCCATGCGACTTGAGTGATCATGTGACTTTTTGCCTCTGTGCACGTGTAAGGCACGCTACTAATAGTGAGGGGATTTTATAACAGTGCTATTGTAGCAACTGCGGATTTTCTTCCTTCTTCTGGACCAATGCAAATACAGCTGAAATGAAGTCAGATAAAAGTCTCTTGTAATTACAAATGTGAACCGTCATGACATGCACAGCTGACCAGACTAGAAAGATCTTAAGTGAACAATGTGGACTTGTAATGTGAGCCATGAAACACCTAATATTGAGAATACTTGTTAATATAAATTTGCGGAAAACATCAGAATGGTCCAGGTGATTTTTTTTTCATGATTCACATTCACATGCAATTTTATGTTTTTTTAATTATCTTTTCACAATTTATTTTATTTTTTATTTAAATTTTTACATAATTATTCTATTTTCACATTGTATTTTTCAAAGCATCCATTTCTGCATGTGAGTCTGCTCATTAGTCATTTTTTTCACTAGACTTTTTGATACAAGTCATTTATCCCACGTCAAATCTTTGACAATAAAATGTATTTTATGCATATTTCACATCATTTGTTTGTTTTTACAATTTTGCTTTTTCTGCAACATTTTCACAATTTTACAACATTTATTTTCATAAGTGAGTCTTTTACTAAACTCCTTTATTTCAATCAGATTTATTTATTTGGTTCATTAATGTTTTCCCAGGTTCATTTTTTTTTTTTACATTTC
Source organism: Clarias macrocephalus (assembly GCA_011419295.1). Lineage (NCBI taxonomy): Eukaryota > Metazoa > Chordata > Actinopteri > Siluriformes > Clariidae > Clarias > Clarias macrocephalus. The sequence continues at coordinate 31,895 of JAAGKR010001473.1, forward strand.
ATTTTAATTAATATAGGTTTTATTTGTTTTTGTTTTTAATAATACATTTAATTTTTCTTGTGTCTTTACTTTCAAATAATATAGGTCTTTTTCACATATTATCTGGTCACATTTTACTTACAGTAGATAATAATCTTTTTTTTTCTATTTAACAGTCTGTCACAATATGGTCCTCCATTTTTTTTTTTTTTTTTTTGATGTCTCTCCAAATCTCAAAATAATGTCTTTCAATCTCTCCATGTTTCTCTTTCCTTCTCTCCCTCTCTAGGTCCCTCTAATCTGATACCACCAGATCCATAATACGCCTCATTATTTGCATCAAGAGTGGTAGTGAGCATTATAAACCTCGCTCTGCAGCCGGCTGGCCCTGTTAGATTCACCGTAATTTGGATATGATCTGTACCAGCAACAGAGGGCTTAAATGCACCTGCTGCCCCAATCACCCCTGAGATACAGTAGTATCTTACTATACTAAACATACTGTATACATATACAATTAGATTCTGTGTTGCTGAAACTGAAATTCAGCTCAAATTTGTAAAAATAAAATAATGATGTAAAATAAGTGATACTTTTATAACACTATAGTCCACACCATAAAAACACCACTTTTTCTTTGGGTAACATTTATGACTTGTATTTGGTGTCTTGTGTTATCACTTTCCACTAGTGCCACATACTCTGACTCTAAAAAAAGTGATATAGGACACGCAAAACTGTTTATGGTGAAAGATATCCGGTACAACAGTTGCTTTTTTAACAGCATGCACACTCTTGTCCTAATAATGATGCCCCCTAGGATAGACTCTGTGAGTGAAAGAAAATGAAGCTAATTTATGAAGCCTTCCCTAGTCTCTATCTCACCCTGCCCAGTCATAAAGTAGCTCCATAAGTACCAGGGGAGCCTTCTGATTTATGCCCGGTCTGGATCTCGTGTGACTGGAGCAGTGTGTCCTCGCTCCCTGCTCTGGCCTGGAGCTTGTTAGAGAGAGCAGAGAGAGCCATGAAACTGCAGACCTGCAGGAGTTCTCGACCCATACTTTTTGATGTTTCTCTAATCCTTTATTGTTCAGAGACCTTATTACTTTGTTTCAGCTAGTGATAAAAACACACCAATCAGCCCTAACAGTATAATCACTGATAGGATAATAAAATAAGTAAATAACATTGGTTATGTCATTTACAATAGGGCATGCTAAGTGGTGGGGATATCTAGCAGCAAGGGGATAATCAGTTCTCAAGGTTGAGCTGTTGGAAGAAGGAAGAATGGACAAGCGTGAGGATCCGAGTGACTAAACTGTGATAACTAGACTAGATCAGATCATCTCCAAAACAGCAGGCCTTATGGGGTGTAGTGGATAGTACCCACCAAAAGTTCTCCAAGGAAGGACAACTGGTGAACCAGTGCAGCGGTGGTACAAATGGTTAAGGCTTAAGTTCCAAAGCAACCAAGTAACCACTATCGGATGTTCAGACATGGTCTTTAACCCTCTCTGCTCCAGGGGTGCCATATCCAGACCAACTCAACACTCTGGCCCCAACTTCCTAACAAGCTGGTCTATGCGAAGAAACAAAGTCTATGTGGCAAATTAAGGTATCTTCTACAGTACTTCTTCAAAAACCAGGTGATAGCTGTCCATGGCTCATTGATGTGTGTGAAGAGCAAATATACAGTATAGCACAGAAGAGCTACTGTAGGAAAAACTGCTGAAAAATGTATCCTGTTTGTGATAGTAAGGTATCAGGATACAGTGCATTGCACCTACAATGGGCAGGAAGGACAATGGAGCAATGAAAGAAGAATCATATTTTCTTTTACATCATGTGGACGGTCAGGAGAGTGTGTGTCACTTACTTCGGGACAAGATGGCACTAGGATGTACTATGGGAAAAAAGCAAGGCGGTGGAAGCAGTGAGATTTACTGGAAAACATTGGGTCCTGCCACTCATGTGGTTGTTATTTTTGACACATACTGTAACGCCTTCCTAAACACTGCTGCAGACCAAGTACACCGCTTCATTGTGACAGTGTTCCCTAATGGCAGTGACCGCTTTCAGGAGAACAACGTGCACTGACACACTGCAAACATTGCTCAGGGATTGGTTGCAGAACAAGGTTCAAGGTGTTGACTCGGCCTGAAAGTTCCTCAGATCTCATCATCCAACCTGGTTGACGTTGAGCAATTCAGCCTCACTGTATTTATCCCTGATCTTGTGTTTTAATGTTATTGACTGTACATGCGTATTATCATTAGCATCTGTGCCGACGACCTTGTTAGCCACTCTACAATTGGTAACGTTAGTTTAAACTGCATTCTCGTTTACTTTGCTAACGCTAAATTTTAGCCTAGAGAATGCCAGTCCTACAACCTTTATAGCATCAGAAATACTACTCCTATGAAGACTGCAATTACTAACTTGAACGATGCTAATGGAGCAAATTAATGTCAGCTGTGTGAGACCACTTTAACTCAAGAAGGAGCGACTGAAGTATTACCATCGTACAGTACATCCAGCATTTATCTGTGATTCACATCCGTTTTTAAAAAAGGAGAGGCGATTGCACGAGTCTGATTTACAACGTGCCGGCAGCGCTGTAGCCTCTTCTTTAAGTCTTCTTGTTCTTGTGATGGTTTTTGGTTTACAGTCATAGTGAAACCACATTAATTCATGCAAACTCCCAAGAGTGCGGACACAAAGCAGGAATTGAACCCTCGACCCGAGGCTACAGGAATAACCTTTTTTTTTCCATTTTTTTTGCTTTTTTACATTAATAAACATATAAACACATTAGGGCTCAGGATTATGCATTAAAGAATGACATATGTTTTTTTTTTTTTTTTTTTAGCACAATCTAGTCAATATGATGAACTGAATTTTATTTCATTTTAACTACTTAGACAAGCCTGACTAAGCAAAAAGTTTTTAAATGGGTCACATGGGCAAAGAAACAGCACAGTTTTGTTGTTTTGTTTTCCGGATTTTTTATTTTTTTCTGACCAAAAAATAATAATATTATGATTATTTTGAGAATTCTACATCTTTGCGACATCATTCCCATATTCTGGTAGGGGTAAAATTTACAAGTTACAAAAAGTAATGATAACTTTCGTTCTACCTGACATATCCGAAAACGCACAGATTGAATTTTCGAAGCCTGCCCAGTAATACACACTGGTAAGGCTTCCATATTTATATATACCAGAGTATCCAGTATATATATATATATATATATATATATATATATATATATATATATATATATATATATATATTACATAGTTTTGTATACAATATATATGTAATGGTTATATGTAACATATAACCATTATATGTATATATGGTATATATGGTATGGTATATATGTAATATAATTGTACAATGTTGATACATTTTGTTTTCTGTCTTTAAATTCTAGTTCAGGTTTATACTGTTATTTCAGTAGTTTCTGGTCCTAGTTCCTTCTATTGCCTCGTGTCTAGTATCACTTGCTTCAGATCTCTGCCTATTTTTTATTTTTATTTTCTTTTATCGTCATTGACCAATGCTGTGTTGCCAGCACGTATCTGGGCCGCCTGGGTTTAAATTAAGCAAGTAATAACTCATGGGGCTGAATGATTATGTTAACTATATATTTCAGTTTTTTTTTTTTTTTCTAATATAAATTACCAGAGCTCTCTAATGCCTGGTTTTAACTCTGTCATGTTGCAGTATTGTGTGTAAAACTAGAATTTCTATTTACTTTTGTTCTATTTATAATAGTGTATTCTAAAAATAAAAATAAAATAGTCAAACTGGAAAACTTTTTTTATTTTTTTTACAATTTCATACACAAAAATAGAGCATGTACATAATTAACAATATGTTATATTATTATATTAAGATATTCCTCATTTCTGTATGGAGTACCAGAGTTTGCACAGAGTGTGGTTTGAGGGACACGTTAGACAGCCTGTAACTCTCTCTCTCTCTCTCTCTCTCTCTCTCTCTCTCTCTCTCACTTATAACAGGTCTTTTTTTTTTCTTTTTTTTTTTTTTGTTGTATTTCCTTATCTCTTTCCTGGTGTGTTTTAATGACCTTGTTCATTTTCAGGCCAAGGGGAGCACAATTTTTTCCACTTTAAGTCGTGGTCTCTGACATGATGCTACTGTATGTGAACCCCAGCACAAATAACCGCTGATCATACACACACCCACATAAAACTAGTGTGTGACAAACATGAGCTCTACCCTGCATGCTGGCGCTGCCTAATGTCAGTGACTCATACAAAAACTTATGAACTTAAGATTCATCCAGTAACACAAAACATTGCAATGACTACTTGCCATTGTTTTTTTTGTTTTTTTTGTGTGCTTGCTATACTGGAACTGATTTGTTTTATGTCATTATCACCATCGTTTTTCACCTTATTTGCACCTTAATGCAAGAAAAAGCAACACCCTAAAGAGGAAATGTATCACAAATAAGGAACAACTGTTAGAGTCGTGCATTATTTTAGCACATCTGCTCTTTTATAAGCATTTGATATGATTTAAGCACATCACAGGTGGATGGGGAATTTTAAAATGTTGTTAAGTGATGTGAAATAACGTGCATCAAATAAAGCACATGAATGAAAAAGCGCTACAAACCTTAAGGGGGCTTTGAATGCTATGAACAAATAAAAGACCTGGAAAATTGGGATAATTCTATCGGTGAAAGTAGGCGCCACAACTGGGAAAATAAAAATCCCGCGCAGTAAGCCGTGACGCCATTGAAAATGAACAATGTAGTGTTTTCTGGACCTTCGATGGACCGCCGTCTCATTAGGCTATGCCGAAACAGAAACAGATCTGAGAAAGCACCAACAAATCCAAATCTTAGCATTGCTTTATTATCCCACTGCCACAATAATACCAATATTAAAGTAAAAATACTGTACGTGCAAGAAATGGGGAAAGAAAAAAAAAAGTGCATCAAGTAGGGGGGGCTGGGGCAAGAATGACTGGAGGTGGAATATGGAGGAGTAGGAGGAGAGAAATGGAGAAAGAGAAATAGAGAGAAGCTGCGAAAGCTAAGGGAGGCACAGCTGTCTTCTTTAATGACATGCTTCACTTGCCAGAGAGGGAGGCGGCTGCGTGGAAAGAGAGCAAGCAAGGGACGCGGTACATGAGGGAGTTATTTTACAACATCATTTCTCCTCTATTGCAACAGATTGCGTTTCACTGGTCACTCATTTCACAGCCGCATGACTTTTTAACTGCCGAACCAATAAACAGACACATATGCATTCGCGGCTAACCTCGTTCCTCTGGAACTTTCCATCCAAAGGACGACCGTGACTATGGCTGGTTACATACATACGGTACGTAAACATACAGTATGCTGTATGTGTGTATGTGTGTAAGTCACAGCTTTCCACAGCCAGCTCTCTGTACGTCTCAGCGCGAGTGTCACACGCGGAGCAAAAGGATAACCGTGTTCTCATCTATTAGACACAAGCAGAGGGAGAGAGCGGAAGGGAAGTGGAGGCTCACACGTGGGCTCGGAGTGAGTCAGGAGTCGATGTGAAAATTCAACACAGAGATATTTGAAGATGTGATGTTTCCGAGCTGCTGTGAGTCACCCCGGATAATCCTGTAACAGTAATTCGGTCAGAAGAGGATATATCCTTTGGATGTTATCAGGCGATAAAAGTAAAAACATTTCCAGTGTTCGGGAGTAGCTAGCGACAAGTAGTGATACTACTAGCTTTGCTAGTTCAGTATTAATCACTTTGGAGTAGCTGGACCGATTTTAGATATTTTAGAAAAGACAAATATATAAGTTTTCACCATAATCTCTTGTTTTTCACTATACTGTACTTTGTCAATCTTGTTTTTCACTATACTGTACTTTGTCAATCTTTGTCAGCATGCTTTCATTTTCCTGTATTAGGCTGAGCTGCAAGCCACGAATGCACCGCTGTTTTCACTTCTTCATCAGAAGTGAATCTTCAGAGAGCTGAAGGTTGGTTCCAGGGGACCAAACAGGTGAAATTCAGATGGATCAAGGTAAGAGCCCGTATTCACAAAGCTTCTTAAGCCTAAAAGTTGCACCTAGTGATGAAATTCTAAGAAAATTCTTAGAATATGACATTTTCTTAGAATTTCCCCTTAAATTTAGGACAAAATCTTAGTAAAGATAAAAATGATTCATGAAACATCTCAGCCCTAAAAACAGGTCCTAAGGTAAAAATTGTTAAGAGTAGAGAGGAGGACTTTTAAGAGGCTTAAGAGTTTCTATAGCGGAGGACAAAATGGCGGAAAGAAGAAATATTCTCCAAACACTGGATGTAAAGCTAAAAGTAAACACTGCCAATTTGGTTTTCTTGTTGTTTTACTGTACTTCCTTCTTGGATTGTTGGCTACATACCATCCAAAATTACAACTTAAACAGACTGTCCTGCAATTATGTAAATTGGTAAAAGCTGAGCCATTTTGCTCCCACCAATCTAAAATAGATCACAAGTAATAAAATCAGCATGATAAATAAATGTAAACTTAAATATAGTAACTGCTGCGTGGAAATCGGTTGCTTCAAAAGCACATTTTCAACATTTGTCCATTTTAATAAACTTTAAGATATTTAGCCTACATTGCTGCGTCACCCCTAGCCACGGGGTCAACCACACCTCCTCACTAAGATAAAAGTTTTTGTACTTTCCTTACTCTGAGAAGTTTCCTAAATCACTTTTAGTCTAGGACTCCCAGCTAGGACTTTTTAGGCTGATATAGGAGCTCTCTGAGAGAATTCTAAGAAGTTTTGTGAATATGGGCCCAGGACTATAGGGAGGATGTTTAACACGGCAAAATGAAGTTTTGCGAGATCACAACGCCCTTGAATAGCAGTCCTCTGCATTTAATCTGAAGTTTAGGCTTCAGCTCTTGGATAAGTGTCTCACAGTTACTGTACAAGCACTGTTGAACCTTTTCCATGATAATATTCCAATTCTGGCCCTTGAGAATCCCAAAAAACTGTCAGCATTGATGAATTTTCCAGCTGATGGTGGACTTCAACTATCTTTTTTGGAACTTTTTCTCAATTGGTGATTGAGGAAGTTTCCGTTCCATACTCTGCCGTTCGCTCTCAGGATCGTATTGAGGAATCCATGTCTCGCCACCAATAATGATTCTTTTGCATCTTCCTTAGCGTATTGGTCCAAATTTTGTTTGCAGATATTCAAACACTTCTTTTTATGAATTATTTCAGCCCCAGGTACATCCTCAGACCACAAAAAGAAAAAAAATGAATCGATGCAAGCTGCCTTTCCTTGGTGCAAATCACAAGTGAAGCATCCATTTTTCCTCGCACCGCCGTTACAAATGAACTGATGTAACACGTTCACACCTGCACAGCACTGACTGCTTGAACTTATAAGACTAATAAGACAGTGCGCCAATGGACGTTTCAACATAACCAGAGTGCGGATATTTTTTGACTAGCCGTCTACCTCGGCACGTTTGGTAAAGCTTGTACATGAACATGGCTGAAAGTTACATATCAATCCCAATGCACGTCAAGTTTGCTCATTACTCATTACTATCTACGCCAAAGAAAGAAAATAAATAAATAAATAAATTCTTTGGACCATTGTCTGTAGGTTCGCTTTTACTGCTCGTGTCATACGCTTTGTTTACAAGGAACGAGTGTCCTCTCAGCAGTCGATCTCTTAGCAACAAATGCCTTGACAAGATAATTCATGGACGTCGCACTTATTGGTTCGAGAATCGATAAGCTGGGTTTAACACGCAGGCTGAAAACAAAAGCTCATGAACGGAAAACAAGGGTAACATACTGATCCACATGCAGAGGCTCACAAACACAAAAGCCTACTGAATTCAGCTACCTTTGACCTCCAACTGGCAATCAACAAACACAGCAGGAACTTAGGAAATTAGGACAAAAACATACTGCCTCAATGAAAAATACATGTCATGTGTTTTTATTTATTTATTTATTTATTTATTTATTTATTTATGTATTCAAAATGCCAGCACTTTGCCAGACATGTTGTCTGGATTTGAATACAAAGTGATTCCTGCTTCAGAGAAATCAGACGACTGACATGTCAAAAAAAAGAAAAAAAAGAAAAAAAGACACGTGGCACCGCTGGCACGGCGTCTCTGAGGAAGTCGACGCAACCGCGATGTCGGCGCAACGTCAATAAGCTGATGAAGATAATAGTCTAATCACATTAACATTTACAGAGGCAAACTAATCATCAGACCTGTTAACATTTCCACATCATCTCCTGCTCTATTTCCTAACAGGTATTGATGAGGCAGCGATCAGAGACGGGCTACGCCAGCTAACGTCCTGACATCTGATCTGACATTTTAATCGCTGCGAGGAAATTCGGCTCGAGCGAGGCGTAATTATAGTTTGGGATGCCGTTAATCTTCTAGATGTGTTGAAACAATCAAAGCTATACGGGCGACTGTTTGTTTCTAGCGGAAGAGAGGGCTATGATCATTACATTGTGCGTTGTCTAAATGATGCATGTCAATCTGTCTCATTTACAGGTAGAATTAAAACAAAAAAAATTGTTCTTGATTTCTTAATAACATGAGAAATAATAACTAGAAATAGAAATACAACATGGTGGTATAGTGGTTAGCACTGTCGTCTTGCACCTCCAGAGTCCGGGTTTGATCCTCGCCCAGGCTCGATTCCCGTCTCTGTGTGCATGGAGTTTGCATGTTCTCCCCGTGCTTAGTGGGTTTCCTCCAGGTTCTCTGGTTTCCTCCCACAGTCTAAAGACACGTAGGTTAGGCTAATTGCCGTTCCCAAATTGCCTGTAGTGTGTGAATTAGTGTGTGAGTGTGTGTAAGTGTGCCCTGTATTGGATTGGCACCCTGTCTAGGGTGTACCCTGTCTTGTGCCCTAAGTCTTGTGGGATAGGGTCCAGGGCCACTGTGACCCTGAATACAGGATAAAGCGGTATAGATGATGGGTGGGTGGGTGGTTGAGCGAGTGAGAAATACAACATGGCGGCACAGTGGCTTAACGGTTAGCACTGTCACCTTGCACCTCTAGGGTCTGGGTTTGATTCCCGCCTTGGGTCTGTATCCATGGAGGTTGTATGTTCTCCCTGTGCTTGGTGGGTTTCCTCCCACAGTCCAAAGACATGCAGATTAGGCTAATTGGTGTTCACAAAATTGCTGGTAGTGTGTGAAAGAGCATGTAAGTGTGTGTGTGCCCATCGGTGGATCAGCACCCAGTCCAGGGTGTACCCTGGGACAGGCTCTAGGCCCCCCACGACCCCAGTACTCAAAAGTACACTGAAGCAGCACTTTCACTTTCTGTCAAGGTAGGGTAATAAAAATTCAGAATTTTTATTAATGCGGAAACATTATTAAGTGCATCACCAATAGTAGGGTTAAATAATTGAATCCGACTAGTCAGAAGGTGTGGATTATGGTTGTATAACCGCTCGCCTTGTTCAGGCCATACTGTGAATGGTTTATCTTGATGTCCATCCATTTATCAATCTATCTAGGAAACTCTGTCGTCCAACTAGGGACTTTGGAGGCCAGTGGTGACCATTGTGTATATTCCCATTTCGAAAAGCGCGGTAGGACATTCAGTCAACCTTCATGCTCATGCACAAACTACGTGCAATTTGGGAACGCCAAAAAGTGAAACCCACCAAGCATGCCCACATGCGGGAATCGAACCCTCGACCCTGGAGGTGCAAGGCGACAGTGCTAACCACTAAGCCGTGCCACCTTATATTGATGTACAGTATTCTTACCTACTAAAGTACTTTGGGGGCTTTCCTACCTTCCTAAACTGTTCATGAGCGGGCATGAAATTGCTCAAATCTTTAACGTCGCATGCCTTAAATAATCTATGAATTGTTTGTGCATTACATCAAAGAATGGGCCGTGTATTTAGGATTGTCGTGTGATTTTGTAATGTGTTCTTCTGTGGTGCAGTACCACTGCTGGCCAACAGTGTGCTACAGTCACTCTCCGTACCAATCCCCATTGTTCATCAGCTTTTTTTTCAGGCCATGGAAATTCATTCTGAACTTGCTCAAGCAGCATTCTTGTAGAAATGAATATTTATGTGTAATGAGCAATAGTTAAAGTTAAAAATAGTCATGCACTAAAATACGGCAGTGGTAGAAAAATCTCACTGACTCACTTATTCTCGATACTGATTATCCTGTACAAGGTTGCGGGAGGCCTGGAGGCTATCCCAGGGGACTCAGGCGGGGTACGCCCTGGACTGGGTGCCAATCCATCAAGCATGCACACACACACACACTACAGAAGCACAGTGCTAATCCTGCTGCTGAGAATATTCGAAGTGTGTGTGTGTGTGTGTGTGTGTGTGTGTGTGTGTGTGTGTGTGTGTGTGTGTGTGTGTGTGTGTGTGTGTGTGTGCGTGTGTGTGTGTGTGTGTGTGTGTGCCCTGCAATGGATTAGCATCCTGTTCAAGGTGCACCTTACCTAATGCCCAAAGTCTCCTGGTGTAGGCTGGTATAGAAGATGAAAGATTGAATAGATGAATAAATAATCCCCTGCTACACTAATGCACTAATGCAGCATTTCACTAGTGCTTAGAAACCATCAAGGTAGAAAATTTTCACGATCGGACTGCCTGCATCGCATTGGAACAACGCTGGCCTCCCAGGAACCCCTTTAACAGCCCACACAAGTGGAGCCAGTTTTTACGCCTACTGTACATTAACAAGAAATTCGATCACGAGTCACGGTTTGGCTTAAACGCCCCCTTCCTATAAGGGCTTTTGTTGTATCCTTTACTGTTGCACTCTTATTATTTCATGTCAGGTCGCGCCGTCCCTCAGGTCCACAGTGTATAAACATGACTATAACTGAGCGTAGTTCAATTCTAATTAATATTCAGGAAACATTATCAGCTCCCAATGCTGTTAAACCATTTTAAGTACTTTTAATCTCCTGTACTAATGCTAAACCACTCCCTAGTGAGAGTGTGTGCGTGTGTGTGTGTGTGTGTGTGTGTGTGTGTGTGTGTGTGTGTGTGTGTGTGTGTGTGTGTGTGTGTGTGTGTGTGTGTGTGTGTGTGTGTGGAACTACTGCAGATTTCTTTTCTTTTTTTTTTTTTATTCATGACCACAGCCAGACTGAGTGACGAGAGATGAAGTATGAGAATAAGCAGGAATAAGTTAAAAACGGGGATAAAAATGATAGAGGGCTGAAGTGCAAGAGCGAAAAACAAAAGCTTCGAGGTATTGCGTGTCATCTGGAAAGAATGAAATCTCTCAAAACAAATGGCGCCCCTTTCACCATCTTTTAGTCTTCCCTTCTGATCAATGACCGACGAAGTTACGAGTCAACCAGAGCAGGAGCTTATACCGAATTCATCTACATGATGATGGTGGTAATGCTGGGTGCGACTTTTTTTTTTTTTTTTTTTTACTTTCAAAAAAAAAAGTCCTCTCAATCCAACAAACGTCTTTCTCTGATTGCAACGCCACCTGAGGCCATCAGTTTAACAAAATTACATACGCTTCTGCTTACTATTATCTCTCCTCGTGCATGAAAAAGAAAAAGTGGACATGAAGCAGGCGGAAAATGAAGTCCCGTCCCTCATCTTGCTGATCACATCAGACCAAAAAAAAAAAAAAAAAAAAAAAAGCAGAGAGAGCTAAGGAAAATGAAAAGAATGATGGAAGAAGGCTGATAAATCTCCTGTTTCATTTTCACAATCTGCCTCTCTCTCCCTCTCGCTCTCAGGCGAGCTTATATGCACTGAAGAAAAATCGTGCGGCCATTTAATTTTTTAATTTTTTTTATCTTCCATACGATTCCCAAAATGATTCTAATCATCTCTTTGATACACCACAAACCGAAGCAAAATCATTCAAATAAATAAATAAATAAATAAATAAATAATACGTCTCCATTCCCATACCTGCTGTGACCAATGAATTATAAAGCCACGTAGGATGAAATTGCCGCTCGCTTCATCTTAAACGCGCATACTGTATACACACAAGCAAGGCTACTTTACAAGTCTTCTGCCTCTCATCTTCGCTGCTCTCCCGAGTCTGTTTGCAAGGTGACTCCAATAAAAATGGGGAAAAAAAATAAATAAATGTATAAAATTGCAACCAGTTTCATTATTAAACTCGCATCGTGCCAGGCGCTCTCGCAAACTTCATCCTTCACAATTCGACACGGAAAAGCATCCAGCTAAAATGCAGCGATCAGACATAAATAACATGATTCATTTCATGATATACAATACAGTAACGTGAAAATGTCATATTTCCTTCATATTAAATGAAATGAAATGAAATTACATGATGCAAAGTCCCTAAATATACGATAATAACTCCTCATGTCCCCTCTCGTCCATACCAGCCACTCAGCATTCAGCATCATCAGTATACTAATAACGTGTAATGATAATCATGTACTATAGCTACTCAATATATGAAATTATTATGCAACGTAGAGTACAGTAGCATTAAATTTATGATATATGTGACATGACACGCCATGTGGTGTAACATTACGTTTACGGTTGTAACTTTATGTTCTGCCCCAATGGTATTTATTATATAATCATAATGCATTTTATTACATAATCATAATATTATTGTCCTGTGTAACATGTTAAGTACTATATATGTTTATGATGATTATCATTTCATGCATTGATGTTTGTATAATGCTATCGTTTAGTTTTTTTTAAACCTGTGCAACATTATGTTTATGTATTATATTAGATTAAAATGGTATTATTCGCATGATGTACTGTAAAATGATCTGATCTGAAATGACTATACATGATGTAACAATACTTTTCCATCATGTCATATCACGTCACAGTGCTGTTAGAATAAGACGTGCCATATCACATGCTTGCGCCATATACTAAAATCATTAATGCTTTGATTTATTTTTACTAATCGTTTCATGCTGTACATTTGATTGTTATTACACTGTATGGCATTATCATGTTGTGAAATGGCAGGACTCGGTACTACATACTGTATATCATTGTGTTTATGATATCTCTATCATGCTGTTGTATCGTGTAGTGTAATTACTTTTGCCATGGCATGTCCTGTTATGTTACATCATATTATGGTTCGTTCATTATGTCATTATGAATCGCCGCATGAGAGACATCATTTGTTTCTCTCCGTTAGTTCATGCATCATAATTCATATGCGAGTACTGAAGAGTTACTGCAGCTACAGTACTGTAAGTACGGTTCACTGTGACTCAACGTCACGTGTCGCTGTTAACTAACTACCGTGAAGTTCGGTGTTTCAGTTCAGAGAGCAACTGCCACAACTCCTTCCTCTTCAAAGTACCTTCCTAAAGGCACTTTCTCTTCAAAGCCCCTGCAGTAAAGCAGCTTTATATGTTATCACATCTCATCTCCGGCTACCTGATAAATCCCAGTTAAGGCTTTAGGCTCAGGCTGGGACCTGCTGATCCAGCAGCCTGCTATCACACACACTGTACTGTATATACAGACTTTATAGAGTCTCGCACCTTGTCTACTAAAATCTACATCCACAAACAGAAAACCATTTAGCACTTGCAAAAAAAAAAAAAAAAAAAAAAGGGGGGGGGGGGAGAAGAAAAAGCGAAAAAAACTCCATTTAGAACATCATTGGAAGAAAGGTGGAAAAAAAGTAAAAAAAAAAAAAAAGCAGCTACATGAGAATAGATCAGAAAGTAAAAAGGAAAGAAGAGGGGGAAAAAATTGCTTGATCCCTCTCATTTGCTTAATCCCTGTCATTTGAAATTGGGCTCTCTGTATTCCGCTGATAAGTGCAGAAACTCTGTGACCCAGCGCCGCCATCACCAGCTCTTAAAACTGTTGCTGGGAAACGGCTCGGCGGAGTTTGTGAATTACTCTCCGTGTATATGATAAAAAAAAAAAAAAAAAACGGCTTCAACATTTAAATCAGGTGAGCGGCAGAAAAGGGAATGTGTGTTTTATAGCGATTCGCCGAGCTGATACTCAAGAGAATTAAGAGCTTACAAGATACTTCTAAGCAACACTTCACTTTTATTTATAATGTTTTAGATCATTTTCTGAAAGCAGAATGTGAATGCTACTTCCACAAAAACTCTTTGGATCTCATTTGCAAATGAATTAGATGTCCAACTAACTGTAAAAAAATATTCTGCTATATTCTAAGCTTTATTTATTTATTTATTTTCCTGCCATATTGTGCTGTCTCAGCCATATTGAGGTTAAATGGTACATAATTGTTGCCCTTATTCTAATGCATCCATTTATGCAACTCATTTATGTGATATATCTCACTCATTTTCTATTCTGCTTATTTGCACTTTTCTTATTATTTCACCTCTTTTTTTCTTGGACTATCAAGAATTGTGTGCATTTTCTATGAATAACTATGCATTATTATTATTATTATTATTATTATTATTATTATTATTATTATTATTATTATTATTGTTATTATTATTATTATTATTATTATTACAAGTAGTTTTAGTAGTAGTTGTTGTTATTGTTGTTGCTGCTAATATTTAGTATATTTAGATTAAGTATCATTACTTTTGCACTATTTCATCCATTCTCATTATGATTTTATGTTAATTTTGCGTTCATATACTTATTATTATTATTATTATTATTATTATTATTATTATTATTATTATTATTATTATTATTATTATTTTATAAGTAGTAGTAATAGTATTTGTTAGTTTTGTTATTATTGTTGCTGCTATTATTTATTATATTGAATATAAATATAATTAAATATAATTATTTTTGCCCTTATTATATTGCATCCATTTATGGGGACTCATTTATGTGATACATCTCATTTTAAAAAATTCATGCGAATTTCCCCTTTTTTATTTTTTCATCTCTTTTTTGCACTGTTATGATTTTTTAAATATGTTTTATTCATTATTATTATTATTATTATTATTATTATTATTATTATTATTATTATTATTATTATAAGTAGTAGTAGTAATAGTATTTGTTAGTGTTGTTATTATTGTTGCTGCTAATATTTAATATACTGCGATTAAATACCATTATTTGTGCCCTTACTCTATTTCATCTATTCATGCAGATTAATTTATGCGATGCAACTCATCAATTTTTTTTCATGATTATTTTCCTTATTATTTCATGACTTTTTTGCATGTTCATGATTACAAAAAGTAATTATTCATTATTAGTAGTAGTAGGAATAATAGTGGTAGTAATAGTATTTGTTAGTGTTATTATTGTTGCTGATATATATTTTTTCATCTGTTTGTTTTGATCCAATAGATTTTTTTATTGATAAAACAACAAAGCCGACCGCAGTCCTCTGGGTTTTTGTTCTGAATCGATTGATCAGTCAATCCAAACTTCATTACAGTATATGCAATATTTAAGACCTTAACACAAAGAACAAAATAAAGGGGAAAAAGTGTGTTGTGTGTGTGCAAGTGGTCGATTAAAATATTGATACACATAAATTTGCCTTGTTAGTGTACAATTTTATTCTGCCAGGTTGAGTCTGGTACAATTCCAAAGTGCTTGTTATAGCAGAATGAGGGCAACTGATTAAGTGTGTGTGTGTGTGTGTGTGTGTGTGTGTGTGTGTGTGTGTGTGTGTGTGTGTGTGTGTGTGTGTGTGTGTGTGTGTGTGTGTGTGTGTGTGTGTGTAATGTGCAAACACCGCAATCATTGCAGCTTGTGTCGACTCGAATCGACATCAATGCCAAGAACACAGCCTTCAGAATCTGAAGAGTGATGCTGCACAAGGTGATTATAAAAAAGAAAGGGATTAAAAAAGATGAGTTGACTTACCCACTTGGGATGAATCTCCTATAACAGAGAGAAAGAGAAAGAGAGAGAGAGAGAATTACTACAAATATGTTCAGTTGCACACTTTGCATATAATTGCTTTTGCTTTTTCCATCTTACACCCAGTTACCTAGAATAAAAACAAACACCATTCTTGACAATCAAATACATGTTGAATATGAGCTTTAAGCTTTTACATCATAGGGCTTTCTGACATTGCAAAATTTAAACCCAACCAGATTGGATGTTAGAAATAACAGGAAGACTGTTAAAAGTTCATCAGAGTTCGCAAAATAAATAAATAATTTTTTCTTTTAAAAAGGGCATGCTTAAAAATTGCATATGTTTACACTCACTCTCACTCATCGTCTATACAGCTCCCTACACAGGGTCTATACAGGGTCACAGAGGGCCTGGAGCCTATCCCAGGAGACTTAGGGCATGAAGTATGGGGTAAACCCCTGGATACGGTGCCAATCCATCGCAGGGCGCACACACACATACACACACTCACACGCTCATTCACACTTACTACGGGCAATTTGGGAACGCCAATCTGCTTATTTTTAGATAATAGGAGGAAACCGGGGTACCCTGGAGAAACCCACCAAGCACGGGAAGAACATGCAAACTCCATGCACACAGACTCCGAGGTGGGAATCAAACCTATACCCTGGAGGTGCAAGATGGCAGTGGCCATATTAGTTTAAGGAGCAATACAAATGACCTGTAGTGTAGAATGTACAGTAGGTTGCTGTTGAGTATGATTTCTGGTATTTCTATAGCAAGGGGGCTGAACCCCAACCCTCCTGCTTTCTTATCTGAGCTTTGAGAATGGCAGCAATGGAGTAAATGTTTGTATAAGGGAACCACTTTCACCAGTGTCACCCCGGTAGTGGTGGGGCTTGAACCGCCGACACTCCAATCAGCAACCCAAAGCCACACACGCCTGAGCCAGGACTGCCCCATGGAGGGTGTTAGAAAGCTTTATTTCCACCAACAATGTAGGCCACTTAAATAAGGAGTATAATGTATTTTCAGTCAGTCCTAGACTGTTCTCTAAGTGCTTATTTTTCCCTAGGTATGCTGTGATGGATGACATGAAAATTTGCACCATGAACGTTGGTTAAAGGAATTTTCATAAAGAGCTATCTAAAAAAGGGCGGAGCCTTTCATAGCAAATTGTGATGTTTCATATTTATGTAGTTCCTTGTTAAACTGCACAGTTCATAGTGGAGTTAAAATTATATCATAAGTGTTATGTGAATACATCATAGCATTTTGTGGCTAATGCATAACGGATTTGGAGGAGAGCAAGGCATGTGACGTCACACAGTCCAGCAACCCAGAACCTGAAGTTAGACTAGCATTAGCGGCATTGGTTTATCACAAATCACAATTATCACACTGATTTGTTCATAGAATTTAATACAATATATGTATAAAGAAAAAAATAAAACTCTTTATATGTAACTCACTCACTCACTCATCTTCTACACCGCTTAATCCTGTATTCAGGGTCAAAGGGGGCCTGGACCCCATCCCAGGAGACTTAGGGCACATGACAGGGTACACCCTGGACAGGGTGCCAATCCATCACAGGGCACAGACACACACATACATACACCCACTCATTCACACACTACATGCAATTTGGGAACGCCAATTAGCCTAACCTATATGACTTTGGACTGTGGGAGGATACCAGAGTACCCGGAGGAAACCCACCAAGCACGCGGAGAACATGCAAACTCCATGCACACAGAGACGGGAATCGAGCCTGGCCGGGGATCGAACCCGGACCCTGGCGGTGCAAGGCATCAGTGCTAACCACTACACCACCGTGCCGCCCTTTTACGTGTAACATATGTTATTTGTACTAAACAAAAAACAAAAAAGAGTGGTAACCATTGTACCTTTAATACGTCTCTTAAATGTGGTAAATTAGAGGAAGTGCAACTTAAAATGCCTGAAAAGCTTTAAATGTATATTTGTTTATAATAAACAATTCTTTATAATATTATTTTCAATAACATTTACATTTATTACATGTATGATATGACTATATTAGTGTACATAGTGTTATAATTATATCTGGTGTTATTATTATTATTAGTAGTAGTAGCAGTACAGACCAAAAGTTTGGACGCACCTTCTCATTCAAAGAGTTTGAATTTGTATTATGGCAAGAAAAAAGCAGCTAAGTGAAGAAAAAAAACAAGTGGCATCATTACTTTAAGAAATGAAGGTCAGTCGGTCCGAAAAACTGGGAAAACTTTGAAAGTGTCCCCAAGTGCAGTCACAAAAACCATCAAGCGCTACAAAGAAACTGGCTCACATGCGGACCGGCCCAGGAAAGGAAGACCAAGAGTCGCCTCTGCTGTGGAGGATAAGTTCATCCGAGTCACCAGCCTCAGAAATTGCAGGTTAACAGCAGCTCAGATCAGAGAGCAGGTCAATGCCACACAGAGTTCTAGCAGCAGACACGTCTCTAGAACAACTGTTAAGAGGAGACTGTGTGAATCAGGCCTTCATGGTAGAATATCTGCTAGGAAACCACTGCTAAGGACAGGCAACAAACAGAAGAGACGCGTTTGGGCTAAAGAACACAATAAAGAACACGATAAAGAAAACTCGCTGAATGAGAAGGTGTGTCCAAACTTTTGGTCGGTACTGTATATATATATATATATATATGAGTTTTTTAGTAGATTACATCAAATGTTAATTTAAAGACATGATTCATAAAGTGTACTAATGCATGTAACGATGAACGGCTTGCTATCACTGTAATGGCAAACACTTACACCAGCTGTTATAATGTATGTTAATGTACATAAGGTAATAAAGCAGGGTTTGTTCATAATTCCACCTTATATAAAACTATATATATATATATATATATATATATATATATATATATATATATATATATAAAGATATTTCTTAATATTTATTTTTAACTTTAATTATGTAAGACACTATAAAGTATTGATACACATTATATAAACTGTTATAATGTCATACGTGAATCACTTTATGTCCTCATGACCATTAAATACAGACATATTCCAAGGCTCCGAAATGCCTTTTGTATGCTTCATACCATAATGTTAAAACAAATCTTCAAGCCTCTATAAGTTCATATAAGCTTTGTAATATTTGTACATTACTCACTACATTATGTCACATAATCCTTTATAAAAATGCAATGTATGCAACTAAGTACTTATGAGCATTTATATGGTCTCATATGAGACATTACAATGCGTTCTATATATAAAACACAGTAAAACATTTAAGCTGGCAGACAAGTATCAAAATTTTTACGCTTTAAGATTCCTCTACAAAGTATCGAGCTGAGCAGAACTGTAGTCCATTATCATAATTATTATCGCCACCATTACAGCTATGATTTACACCTTCATAAAAATATATTAGAGAAGCTAATCTTCACTTAACATTCACATAAACTGCCTTACTATCTTGCACAGTTTAACCCTGCCCACTGGGTGTCCTTGTGGGCGGGGGGGAGGAGGGGGGGGGGCATGAACATATATTTCAATATAATCTTTCTAAAACTATTTCTCTGGATATATATATACAGTAAACATGATGCTGTTAGCGCAGATATGTTTCACGTTAGTCCAGTAGTGACCCCTGTTAGCCCTGAAAAAGCCAAGATTGTCTCTTGTTTGTTTGAATTGTGCCATGCTTTACCTGAATTATGCCTGGCTCTGCACCAAACTATCCCAGTACCACCACAGCCATATGCTGGACATTCTCAGCCAGTTAACGCAATGTTGAGAATAGCCCAGTAATGCCCACTGGTGCCAAAGATGAACTGCTGTCTCAACCAGCTGGGGCAGGGGTAGCTCAGACTGTGCTAGAAAAGATGATAGGTTCAAGCCCCAGCACTACCAAGCTACCACTGTCAGGGATTGAGCAAGGCTATCGATGTAAATATAATCATTAGTCAATCAAACAGTGTGCTTCCTCAATTGCTTGGTTTCATGGACATGGTTTTTCCGCAGCCACGTTGCTTCTATGATTCCATGCCTGACACACTCTCTGTCTTCCAGAACATAATGCCTGCAGCACACCCCAGCTTCAGTGACATTGTGTGTGCACTGTACCCTAGCTTTGATGATACTATTGTTTGACTCCACCCCTGCTTCAATATTGATGTGTAGCCGCACATCCTGGCTTTGAAGAACTCTTGCTAGTTCCACTCTTCTTGCTCAAGTTGGTCTTGAATTATCACCACAACCCTATGAAATGGTCTCTTTTTCTCCAACCACTCAGGAGTTTCTGTCCCAGTGCTCATATCCCAGTGCTCATAAGTCCTGGCCAAGTGCCTCTGTCAACTCCTGGCTTCCTGCCTGTGTCAAATCCCAGCCCAGTACCGCTGTCAAATGACAGTCCATTCACTGTGCTAAGCGCTTCCGTAGATCTTACGCCAAATCCTCATCCAGTCACCCAGCCCAGTATCATTCATTCCAGTCCATTCACTATGCTAAGCCCTTCCGCAGATCTTACGTCATATGCCCACCCAGTCACAGTCCCAGTATCATGAGATACTGGGAAACCCACAAAACATTTTTGAGTGGGATGTCCCAGCTTGTAAGTGTCCCCTAGTGGCACGCAGCTGTGATCACCTTGTACAGACTTTTTATGTTTTGCAAAGTAAACTTATATTCTCATATTGGTTTTCATTGTTTTGCGGTTCACAGTTTAATCCCACTTCACTGCAGTGTTTTGAGTTTCTTTGATTGCTTGCACGAATTACAAATGATGGTTGAATTCTGTATATGGTTCTGTTTAATTCCCTGTTTTGTTTAGGTCCTTTTTGTTTCTTGTGCCTTTTTTTTATTTGACAATGAATGTTATATTTTTACATTATTTCTGGTCAGGATTTTTTGCTATTTTTTTTTTTTTTTTTTTTTTTTATTCCATTATTGAACATTATTTCTCTTTGTAACATTAAAATGTTAAAATATTAACATAACAATTATGATTACTGCTTGTGACCCATGATGATAACATCTCTGGAACATAAAACAATTCATATACATGTATATATTTTGTTCTTATTGCATCCTGAAGGTTAAACAGACATTTGCAGTCTATGAATTGTACATGAAAAACTTCACAGATGCTGAACTCCGATTGCTTTGGGTGTTTACAGTATGTACAGTATCTAGAGCCCAGAACCTTAGTGTTGCTTTGGTAAAATAAAGGTGAAATTGTTTCTTTTCCTACACTCCTAGTAAAGTCCAGCTTGTGTATACATGCTTTTCACAAAGTATGTGTCTGTCTCTAGGTTATTTAGTTTCTTTGATCATGGCTGTAGCTGAACGGTCAGATGTCTTACCTGTGTGTTCGATCTCTTGTCTTAGTTTCTCGCAAAAAGAACAAAAGAACAGAATGACCAACAAAAGAGCCACTTAATATATTTTTTTTGCTAGACAGGGATTTGGACCTACAGTACAACCTATCTGCTTCTTTATTTACTATAGGTTTGAAGACCAGATGAAGTCTAAGTATGGGGTCCATCTGTTGCTACATCATAATGTAAAGTGTTCTAGATAACTATGAGGATTCGGTCCTGGAGTACTTCCAAAGCAGCAGATATAGGAAAAATATTTGTAAAAGTTTTTCACGACCGCAAGAAGTTCATTTTGTAATGTTCACAAATGTTGGAAATATTCCACAAAAAAAAAAAAAAAAAAAAAAAAAATTTGTGTGTGTGTTTACAATCTTCACCAAAGAGCTGTTTAAGGCAGCCTTCACACTGGTCCGATTGCTTAATACTGTGCTTGAATAGTCAACCCTTGACCACATACCTCAATCTGACCAACTTTTACATTAGTAATATTGTTCTGTACCTGAGTACACTTGCATATACAGTAATTGCTGGTATGTATCTAATTGGTTTTTAAGCAGTTGTAGATAATGCTGAACCGGAAATGATGCTTCTGTTAATGAAATTTAGTCAGCTGATGACCTGAATGTAATGAATAACCAGGTTATCACATCATTATCAACATTTTCATCCCTTTTGGCACAGGCATATTCCAGGATTCAAACTGTAAAAGAGCATGAGGAATCATTTTCACACGTAAACTGGACACCATGAGGGCTGTACGCAAAAGAGGACTGAATGATATCTTCGAGTGGCCAGGCAGTGTACATTACAGAGCTTCCTTTGTCCTCTCACACTCATTTTCATGCCGTTAATTTACATACAGATAACTTAGTAGCTCGAGCTTCATCCTGTTGTAAGCAAATTTAGGATACTGGTGCTCACACAGTACTGTATATTCAAAAGAGGGTTAGAGGGTATATAAAAGTAAGCATTACAAATTGCGCCACTATGTCTTTGCATATTGACTTTACATCTTCAATTTGTTTCTTTTGTATGATATGAGTACTTCTTGACTTTTCAGTATTTCTTCTATGAGAAAGTATGATGCATAATTAATATGGCTTGTTTTATAGTAAAAGTTAGACCTGTAAGCGACCCCTGTTAGACATATAACACCACCGACAGGTGAACTGAATAATATTGATAATCAATTATATACCAGTAAACTGGTGACAGCATCATGTGTACCCAAGTCTCATGTATCCCTGTGGGAAGCAAAGGCTAGCCATGGAGTCCGAATTCATGAAGGCCCCAGCATGCTGCTATCATCCTGGTGCCAGACACGGCAGCGGAGAGGCCAGAGCTGCCCCGGTGGCACAAAGGAAACCCAAAACCTTAGCTGGTTTTAATGTATATTTTAGTCCTAAACCTTCACACTATTCCTACTATTATTGATATTTTGAATAAAGGACGACTCTCTCGTTTATGACTGTGCAGATTTAAAGCATGAGACTGGCACGTGGTGCACCTATCATCGAAGAGGACGTTAAAGTCCCAGTTTAAATATTTCGTTTAAATAACTAAATAATAATTCTGGTTTAAACCGTCTCCGAGTATGCAGTCCCATGCTCGAGACCACCGTTTCAAGTGGACTTGAGCTTGACACAACTGATCCATGCCCGAGCACGGAACAGCGTGCTCAATGTCCTCACATGTACCGGGTTTTTGAGGTCAAGATTTCTACAGTAGATTTGTGCTCCTGAAAGCCTTGAGTTTATAAAATTTGAAAAGGACCCGAAACATTGCAATTTATTTTCCGTAATTATTTAAATCCTCAGAAGTCTAGACTCTTTTTCCTGTTGAACGACCAGCGCTATGGTGATAAGAAACGAATAGTAAACAAAATGCTCTTAAGTGATTTACAGTATGCTAATAAACGCTCCATAGTTTAGTGAGAAAAAAGAAAAACTGCTACACATTTGGATGGAAATGCAATTACTGACTCAAAGGTTTAATTTAACTCAGCTCTGCATTGAAGACTAACACCTTCCAAATAAGCAAAGAGCGTAATTTATTTACAACCAAGGCGCATCAACAATTAGGATCGAATAATTAAAGCTCAATTATAATCTCCTGTTCATTTTCTCTCCTTCACACAATTACCCATTCAATACTGCGTCTTCTTTGAAAGATAAAATCTGCACCCTTAACAAAGAGACTCCAGTCTGATAGTTCGCAGCTTGGCTTGCATTGCAGACGATACACCGATTCATAAATTGATATTAATGATAATTTAATGGAACTTCAAAAGCGGATGAATAATTTACCAAGTCTGAGTGCCGAGCAAGTTAATAAAGTGCGAGGAGCTGCCTTGGGGTGGGTCATGTTAAAGCACATGTAAGACACGTTTTTGGAACTCAAATATTTCATGTAAATTAACGACGTGATTAAATTCATGTTTCGTCAGAGTGATATCTTAATCAGTCGAGCTAAGAAAGTAATGCGTTCCGTAGCTTATGTGCACTGGGGAAATAAAATTCACATGTGTGGAATGCAATACAAGCACTGAAAACGGCAATACTTTTAAGGCAGTATTTAATTAAATGCCTTTGCATATTGTTGTTGTTATTATTATTATTATTATTATTATTATTATTATTATTATTATCACCTGCTGTCTCTCTTGAGATTGTGGGTAATATTTTGGTGTGCTGAATATGAAACGACATTAAAGTCTGAATCGTGTAAAATTAGGTCAAGACTTGAATCTAAAATCATTTTCGTTTTCATGTCAGCACAACACCTACAGTAGGTTACCAATTTATGTCAGTTGACATACTGTTAATTACATGTAAACTTGTAAAGCTTTGTTCTTAAATATGTTGGTAATATGTAATATAAAACTGTCTTTATTAAAATTTCCATCCATCCATCCATCCATCCAGCTACCATAGGAACCTCGGTAGTCCAGCTAGGGACTGTAGAACCCAATAGTGATTACAATTGTAATTATTCCTATTTTACAACCGTACCTCCAGTCCACATTCACATGTGCATTCACACATAATGAAGCAATTCGGGAACGCCAATTAACCTAAGCATGTCTTTGGCTTGTGGGAGGAAGCGTGCACACAGTCCCCCCAGGGGGAATCGAACCCGGTCCCTGGAGGTGCAAGGTGACAGGGCTAAACACTAAATAAATGTAAAATGATGAAAATACAACAAAAAGATAAATCACTTAACTTTGGTGATGTGTTAAGTCGTTATTCGTCTCAACACTTAATGAAATTAAATTTCAGTAGCCGTGCACATGCCTTCATGATTTGCCTGTTTTTTTTTATTATTTTTTTTTATGTTGCCTTGAGGAATAGTTCTCTAATATGCTTCAGTCGCGCTCATTTTCAGTCCAGTCCCTGTACCCGAGCAGTTTCTGATGAATGTTTTTTGTTGGTTAGTGACCTATGAATCCTTCAAGCATTAAAAAAAAAAAAATTTACTTAAGGCATGAACCAGTGAGATGATGAGGTGCAGATGATGACAGAAGATCAGGTTGGTGATTAGTGTACTGGTGATGCTGAGGGCTGAGTGATTGGAACAGACAAGAGAGGAAATGAGGATGCTGCTGATGTTGTTACATAAACAAGCCATTTTCAAATTGTACCTTTAGGCACTTTGCAGCCTGTTACAGTAAAACATGTGCTCCCATTTCTTCAGTTTAATCTGCATCATTTAATTTCATGTGAAAAAATGAGGAGTGACTCAAGTACTGTATATCAGGTGTCATAAACAGGATATGCAGTTATTAACCTTATTAGCCATACTGTTATGTTAAACTAGGCATTCGCAAATTTAACAAGGCTAGAGTCCAATGTGATGTGAAAATCTTTTGCGGCACACCTGAAACTTTAATCACACCACCAATCAATGTATGAGATGAATGCAAATGAAGAACATTGCATTGTTGAAATCCATTGGATTGTTTTATTAGTTCTGGTTACTTTTTAAATGCATGATGGCGAGTCAAAAATTGTCCACGCTCCGGTTATATTAAAACTCCTGTTGGCTGCACTGTTTTATCAGTAATTTCTGTTCAAGTCTCCCCAGTCACTGCTCTGCAGGTGTGAACGTGTTAACATCAGTCCATCTGTAACTGTGGTGCGAACAAAAATGGATGCCCCACTTGTGATTTGCACAAAAGAAGAGCAGTGTGGAGTGATTCATTGTTTTGTGGTCTGATAAATGTACAGTACCTGGTGCCAAAACAACTTACAGAAGAGGAGCAGAAACAGAACCTTTGGATACTATAAGGAAGATGAAGGTTTCTTAAAGAGAATCATTACTGGTGACGAGACATGGATTCATCACTACGCGTACAGTATGAAGAGTATGGAATCCTCAAAAGCTGAAGAAGAGGAATTACAAAAGTCAACCATCTGCTGTAAAATTGATGCTTACAGTTTTCTGCGATTCTCAAGGGCCAGTATTGGAACATTACTCGTTGCAGTGAGACGTTTATTGAAGGGCTGAATCCTAAACCTCAGATTAAACACAGAGGACTGCTATCCAAGGGTGTTGTGATCTTGCATGCCGATGCACGTCTTCTGCCCACACTTTTATACCCTATAGTCCTGATCTCACTCCATCTAACATTTTACTTTCACTTGATTGATCCGAAGAAAGCAGCAATATGAGAATGAAGATTCACTTCTGATTTTGTGCTCAGCCTAAATCTTTTTTTTGTTGTTGTTGTTGTTGGCAGATGGACAAAGTATATTTTTAAAAATCAAGAAGATTATTGTAAAGCTTACATATTTGTTTTTTTATAAAAGTTCAGCCAGAGTGCGGAAAATTTTTGACTCACCCTCACTTGAGAAATACTCACCTGGTGTTAAGAGCATTCAAACAAGATATAATATAATATTATTATATCTTTAATTTTTGCACAGTCCTAAGTGAACAGTATCCGGTGCTCGTTGTAAGATCTACGCATTCATTTAACTCATTGTTGATTGGTTCTCTGGTTTTGACTGGCTAGTGATTGGCTAAAGGTTTAATACAAAAATACACACACTATGATCAATAAATGCTTGTATACTTGCTTGTAATGTCACCACATGATCATGTAAGATGGCATTCAATTTCCTTAGTTACTTTAACCTAGTCCCAATTTACAAGGTTTTTACCTCCTTCCCTTACATCTCTGGAAGCTGCCTCTTACTGGAAAAAAAAAAAAAGTTAAAAGTAAAGTTTGACAATATAACATGCCACATCCTGCTCGTCTTGTTCTCATTTTATGAGAAAAGCCACTTTCCAGCATTCAGAAAAATGCAGGTTGGCGACATGACTCATGGTGTCTTGTCACCATTTAATTACTAAGCCAGTCTGTCAAAGTTTATGCGGCTCACATCTCGGCTAATTCGTCTTGCTTCTCTTTATAAAACATCAGTGACAAATGGCCTAGAAAAAGCCTGACGCAATGAATGAAGAGATAAATGAAAGAGGTGATCTAGTTTTTCGTTCCTGAAAGAAGACATTTTAATCGATGATGGCAGGAAATTGAGTGGAAATACATCAACGACATCCTGGTACTTCCTGTTAGTACTGGGTTTTGAGGGGTTTTTTTTGGGAGGGGGGGGGGTTCATAATATGTCCTGTCATCTCTAATGCGCATGTATTTATACACCTTGAACAACCATAACATTAGCTCTTCTATAGGATCGGACTACACGGGTCAGCATCAATGAGCTTCCCAATGCATCAATGAGCTTTGGCCACCGATGACCCTGTCTCCGATGTAACTGTTTTTCCCCTTCTTGAAACTCTTTTGGTACGTCTTGACCGCTGTAGTCCAAGAACATCCCACAAGAGGTGTGGTTTTGGAGTTGTCCTCAATTGACTCAGTCCTCCTGCTATCGCAATTTGGCCCTGGTCAAAGACACTCAAATCGTTTTGCTTGCCCATTTTTTCTGCTTCCAACACATCAACTTCAGGAAAACAGTTTATCAAGTTATCACTTTCCAGGGGACATTGTAACAAGATTATGTAACTGCAGCTACTGTGAGAAGGGCCAATTTGTAATGGCTAGACTACTGGGTCAGAACATCTTCACAACTGCAGCTCTGGTGGGATGTTCCCAGACTGAAGTGTTCAGGACATACCAAAAATGATCCAAGGAAGGAAAAGCCGGGGGACTGTTGACAGGGTCATGGGCATCCAAGGCTCAGTGATGCATGTAGGAAGCGAAGGCTGACTCGACTAGTCTGATCTAATGACTGTAGGTCAAACTGATTAAAAGGGTAATGCTGGTTCTGTTGGAAAGGAATCAGAAAACACAAATCATTACTTTTTCAGGCGGGTGGTCATAATGTTATAGTTGATCGTCACAAAATGGCAGCCAGTATGCCCTATTTCTCATATGATCTCTTTCAACCCTTTTCTTGTTGTTCCGTTTACCCTCTAAACTTAAATTCATTAGTTGCTTTCCTCCTTCTTTTCTTTCCCAGCACACTGTCTATGTATTATGGCTCGTCCGTAATGGGAAAAATGCCACATCATTTCTGTCTTTGCAGACACACAGAGACATTGCCTCAGCCTTTAATTTGAGGATGGTTATTAACGTAGTGTAATACAGATTGAATCATTTGCTCTGTTGACTGTAATTCGTGTTCTCAGACGCTGAGTGCAATTGTATCAAGGATGCCGGTTGATTGTTGCAATCGAGGCCCTCAGTGAGGCTGAAAGACGCCTGCAGAGACTTGTTCTACACATCCAGCCAATTAAACAAGCAGAGAGAGGGAGAGACAGAGAGAGAGAGAGAAAGAGAGAGAGAGAGAGTTATAGTGGGAGATGGAGGGAGAATAGAGATGAAATGAAACTCCGAGCTGTTTTTGCTCACAGAAATTAATATACAATGAACGGTTCAGTGGTTGCAGTGATTTATTATTTTTTTCCCCCCTGTTATTTCAACCGTCTTTTATTTCTACATACAAAGGAAAGAGATTAAACTCAGCTGTGGTGAATTAATATGATTCAGCTACATATTAACTGTAACATCTTAATGGAAAACTCGGCGGCTGTGTGATATTTAATTGTGTTCTTGACTGAATTATATATTCTAATTGGCGTGGAGGTATTCTTATTATTATTATCATTACTATTATACTATAGATAATCTATTATACAATAATATATAATTATTAATCATATATAGGGAAAATATCTATAGGGAGACCTTTATTTAACATTCCTAGAATGAGTTTCCAGTATCAGAAAGTCTTCAGGCTGGAAAATTAAGAACAGCTGCATTGTTTGTCTTATTAGGAAAGGGAAGAAAATTAAAAGAGGTTGGTGCATGAAGTCGAGCATACTGTCAATGATAAGAAGGCAAGAACCACAGCATGGTTGTGATGTGGCCGTAGGCATGAGCGTACAGCCTGAGTACTGAAGATACTGTATATCAGCCATGTTGATATTCAGTACAACAGCATGACCTCGAGTGTGATATTTCTTTTATACAACAGTTCTACAGACATCATTTATTATTAGGAGATTATGATTTGTTTGTTCATTTAACCAGTTATTTTGCTCTACCAACATATACCTTAACCGCAACTGGCAGAGCTGGCGAGTGTAATTAACAATAGTGAATGAAGGTGGTGGATAGTCCTGTTTATCTCCTTCTCTTTATATATCCGGATTTAGCGTCTCCCAGGGCAACATGCTGTGTTCTTCATCTTATCTTGCTGGAAGAACGAAACATGTTGCCCTGGGAGACGCTAAATCTGCTAAACACAGTGTTACCTGTGGTGTTCCTCAGGGCTCAGTGCTCGGCCCCATTTTGTTTATATTGTATATGATTCCTCTGGGCTGTGTCATCAGCCGGCACAACATTTTTTTTTCATTTCTATACTGATGATACTCAGCTGTACCTCAGGATAAAATTAACCCCCTCATCTACTCCGCCATCATCCACTTTGACCATTTCTTTGGAGGAGATAAAGTCATGGATCAAGCAAAATTTTTTGCCGCTGAACAGCTCTAAGCCTGAAGCTATTTTAGTAGGCACCCCACACCAGGTTAAGACGTCTATAATCACTAGTATCATCTTTGCTGGGTGAGATATCCCATTGTCAACATCTGTTATTAACCTCAGGATTAAAATGGACTCTCATTTCATGTATGAGGCATAAATTTAGTCCATGTCTCCTCCAGGCTGGACTTCTGCAATGCACACCTCATTTTTAATTCTGAAAATGGCCTTCAAAAGCTACAGTTTATTTAAAACTGTGCTACTGGGATCCTGATGAGAGCATGTAAATATGACCATATTAGGCCCATCCTTAAATATTTTCATTGGCTCCTTGTTTCATTCAGAATTGAATACAAGATTGCCCTTCTTACCCACCAGTGCATCTATGGGAATGCTCCTTACTATCTCAAAGAACTTATTACCTCACCTACATCTATACGCAACATCAGCTCTGTGCAGCTCTGTGCAGATCTTCTGAAACCTTTTAACCTCATACTATTGGAGGTCAGGCTTTTTGCTCAGCTGCAACTAGACTGTGGAATGCTCTCCCAGAGTATCTGAGGATGCCAGAGACTGTTGATGATTTTAGATCTGATCTTAAAACTTACCTTTTTATCAAAGCTTTTGGGTTGAAATAATTTGTAGCACTTTGAGATTTGCTTCAAATATAAAGTGCATTATAAGTAAAATGTATTATTATATCCACTTATTCCGCCTTGGTTCCGCGGATGAATCCCAAATTGTGCATAATCTAAAGTTAGTATCCTATGTACTGTGCGGTGTACAATCCCTTGTTCCATACACCATGTAGTGCCCTTGATCAGAGGTTGAAGAGGGATTTGGGATTCAGTCTTGTGTTAGAAGATTAGTAAGCCTTGGAGCTTGGCATTAGCCGTGAAACAGTTCAAAGGCAATTCAAAACAACAGAGAAGCAATTACTAAGGAGATAAAATGTTGTTTAAGATGGCAATGTTCTCAGACTTTTTGGCTAAAAGTGCTTCCGTGACTTGGTAGGCAGCTTCTCTCCCCTCTTTACGTCAGTTAGTGTGATTAATGAGTGATAGAACACCTGAGATGCAGAGTGATAATTACAGTTATACTGTAGTCCAAGTGCTGTTATGCTCTATTATCATCACTCATGGAAAGCCTCACATCCAATCACATTGCTTAGTTAGAACTAATAACATGTATAACTAATAACATTGTATAACATAGACAATATTTAATCTCACTCATCATCTATACTGCTTAATCCTGTATTCAGGGTCACGGGGGGCCTGGAGCCTATCCCAGGAGACTTAGGGCACATGGCAGGGTACACCCTGGACAGGGTGCCAATCTATCGCAGGGCACAGACACACACATACACTCACTCATTCACACACTACGGGCAATTTGGGAACGCCAATTAGCTTAACCTACATGTCTTTGGACTGTGGGAGGAAACCGGAGTACCCGGAGGAAACCCACCAAGCACAGGGAGAACATGCAAACTCCATGCACACAGAGATGGGAATCGAGCCTGGCCGGGGATCGAACCCAGACCCTGGCGGTGCAAGGCGACAGCACTAACCACTACACAACCGTGCCACCGATATTTAATCTTAATTTATTTTTAATACAAGTTGAGTCATGTAAATCATTGCAAATGTGCAAGAATAGACACTTTTTAATCTCCTAACCTTAAGCCTGAGCGTGTTTTATGTATGTTGTGTTGCAGTGCAGTGAAAACACATGCATTCCCAGTATAAATCTGATTGATATTGCAATTAAATATTGTAACTTTACTCCTCCTAATTCACTGCATAGATAAGATCGGACAGGTAATTCGTACTAGCTATACTCCATAGCTACCAAATGATAAACTAGCACCTCAGTGTACTGTATGTTTTCATATTAAAGATGCGAGTTCAAAAGTTCAAACACTATAAAATGTTTTTTTGACCTTAGCAGGCTATAAAATATAATTGTGAATTCTGTAGATGGCTGAGGCCCGAAGAACTTCTAAGTATGAGTGTATTATTTTAAAACCTTATGAAATTGGGTTGTTTGGCACTGGGGACCTAGAACTATTTCCCTTCAAAAATTGAGAATTTCTTGCAAATAATTCGAGCACAAATGAGGAGTTTATGGCATGCACTCAACCCAAATAAATAAATAATAATAAAAAAAAAAAACACTTTCCTGACCAAATGTGTCCCTCTTGTGTCCCTGGTTCGATCCTGAGCTTGGAATAATACCTATGTCTGGTTCCACATGTTCTACGTGTATCTGTGTGGATTTCCCCCAGGCTTTCTGGTTGCTGGTAGATGAGTTATCAATGACAAATTGCCTCTAAGAGTGGACAATTGTGCCAATATTGGTATGTGATGGACTGGCATCCTGTCCAGAATAAATTCCCTTATAGTGCCTAGTGTTCCTGGAATAGACTCTGGATCTAGCATGGCCCTGACCTGTAGCTGACATATACATTTTTATTAACCAGTGACATTTAGCCAGTTAATCAACTACATCATACCAAATGGGCAATGTTGATTCGTCCATATGGCAATGGTAATTAACACTGGCCTTAATGAACAGGTTTTATATATATACAGTATACATGTAATAGCAAAAGGGTGTTCAAGTCAAACAGGGACTTGTGAGGAAATTTCTCATAAATGAAGGAATAAAATTGTAAAATTGATTGACATTTACAGAAGACTTCAAGCACAGTACGATGATAAGACTCTTGAAGCAAACATTTTAAAGAAGGGTGTATGTCCATGAATGAATCCTTGCCGAAGTGGCTCGGACCCCACTGCAGTCGTTCCCGTGAACACTCATCAAGTGGAACGCTTGATCCTTGAAACTCAATGGATAACTTAGCATTAATTTGCAGAGCAGATGTGGGAACAGTACACACAATCATTCACCAACACCTATTGCACATTACAACAACTAGGCTGGGAGTTGTTGCCACATCCCCGTACGGTCCCGACATCGCGTCAAGCCAAAATTCACATGTCAGGCGATTCGTTCATGACTCTGTTGTATTCAGAAAACTCTGTCTTGATGGTATCCAAGCACTAGTGAAATGCTGGGATTAATGCATTCGTGTAGCAGGGGATTATACAGAGAAAGTCAATCAAAAGTCCTGGTTTGACTTGAACATCTCTTATTATCATGATATTCATTTAAGGTGCAAAACATGTATTTATTTATTTATTTATTTATTTATTTATTTATTTAGCACCTATTTTACTCCAAATCCCTTCTCTTCTACGTCCTATTAATAGAAAACCTATGACTAAAGGCTAAACAATCATATCTTGACCTATGCAATCCCTTGCTCACTATACTGTATGTTCTATGCATTTTGTGTAAGATTAGCACGGAGCAGTGTGCACACTCTCTCTGCATCGTGTTGACAGAAAGCTGAATGCAGATGTGTTTAGAGCTAAGTGGCACTCGCAAAAAAAAGCAAATAAGTACTAAGCCATCTGAAATGAGGCTGGGAGATTGGTTGTGTGTTAAAACGGGACATCAGGAGGATCTTATAGACTCATTCGCTAGCGGTATGGCGTGGTGATTACCTGGGGATTTGTGTGTGTGTGTGAGAGTGTGTGTGTGTGTGTGTGTGTGAGTGAGAGAGAGAGAGAGAGAGAGAGCTAATAAGTGTCAAATGCCTCACTATGAACATCTTGCTCTCCCTCTCTCTTCTGTCCTAGTGAGTGTATCATATTGGACTTCTCTCTGCTAATGAAGAGATTTGTTTCTGTTCTGCATGACTCGTCACTAAGCTGATGTCATAACGTCCCACTGACACTTTACACAGAAAAGTCCATTCTTGCTCCAGCCTGGAGTGCTCTTCACATGTTCTGCCTCATAAAGCACTGCACGGAGCGGACTACGCAACGATGTGGCCTTTGCTTCATCTCCGTATGCAGAATATTAAAACAAATACAGTACTTATTAAATAGAACAACAACTTTTTTCCTGCTCAATAATCAATTATATGTAGTAGATCGTTAAAAATGAAGCTGTATATTTTCTGAAATGGTGTTTGAATTTTTCACCATTCCAATCTAATCTAATTATTGCATGAAAGCTACCATACCAACAAGGACAAGTGAAGACTTTCATGTGCATCTTTTGAATCATGTGAGTCCAACTGCTGCTCATGCAATAAAGGGGAGGAGGAAGACAATCTGTGCAAAGTGCTGTCCGTCCACTTCCACATGCATGAGTTTACAGATGCCCATAATTGCCTAGTGGCAACCCCAACTTGACCTTCTCATCACAAATGGGAGTGAGGGAGTCAGGAATCAAACTCAAGATCTCTGGATGATAGACGAGAACATTCTTTTTGTTACTCTGCAATAATCCTTCTGGGCATTTACTGTATAGTTCTGATTATTCCTGATTCTTAACGTGTATGAGAATGCAAGAATTGCTGTTTTTTTTTAAGCCTTTAAGTAACTGTTAAATTATTTACTTGCTAATTTAGCTGTTAAATTGTTTATTTTAGGTAACTGTTTATCATTATTTGTTTTAATCAAGACAAACCATTAAAAAAAACTTTCTTAGCTTTTAGCATTTCTAAGATTGAAAGTTTTTAATCAGGGTTGTATTAATGAGCCCAAACATACCCAATTAAAGATTTCTTAAAAGTAAGTGGTTTGTAATTGGGAACATTTTATTTCTCAAATGAGTGTCTCAAAAAAAAAAAAAAAAAATCCAAAACTCTGACCCGGAGTTAAAATGAAGTACATAAAGGCAAGAAAATGAAGAAAGCAATTTTTCGCTAATGTGTAAATGAGAAATCAGCTTATGTACCCGGATGGATGTAATAATAAGCAGTGTCAGGGCAGACATTTAATTCAATTCAATTCAATTCAATTCAATTTTACTTATACAGTGGAACCTCGGAGTGCAAGTAACGCAGTTTGCGAGCGTTTCGCAAGACGAGCAAAGATTTTTTTTAAAAATGACTTGAAAAATGAGCAAGTGGAATGAATAATTCGAGTTTCCATGATTTCTTATGGGAAAATTTGCTTTGATTTACAATGTTTTGATATACGAGCCCACTTCTGTAACGAATTATGCTTCCAATCCAAGGTTCTCTACAGTTGTTTTGTGACAATGACCCTACATAGTGTAATCCAAAGTTCCACTGTATAGGGTCACTGTCACAAAGCAGCTTTAGAGAATTAAATAGTAAGTTTGAAAAGGGTGAGGAAATATGTATCAATCATAATTATCAGATTGTCTCTGATGAGCAAGGTTTTTTTTTTTTTTTTGCTTTTTGAACACTCGGCTCATGCAAGTAATGAATAAAGGGATTTATATGCTGTATATAATGTAATGCATTTGCATTTTAAGAGAACAAAAACATAGTGTGAATTGTTTTACACTGTGAAGTGATAGCCTGAAGTGTTAGATAAGGTTATTTTAGGTAACATCTAAAATAACTCATTAGCAACCCATTGGATTAAATAAACATGCATTTAAAAAAAATCTGAAAGTGATTGCAAGAAGAAAAAAAGGTTAATGTTTAACCGTATGCCATAGCACAAACATATTTTAAAAGTGCTTAAAGGTTAAAAGATTGAAAATGTGAAAATGTTCATGCTTCAGGTGATGGAGATAAGGACATTAGAAAGTGGAAAAAAAAATATTTAAAAAAGACAGTAAGGAAAGAAAAAAGGAAGGGAGTTCAAATGTAAAAGAAATAAAGGAAGAAGGAAGGAAAACAAAAAGAAAAAAATAATGAGTTGAGTACTAGTGGATTAAACAAAGAAGGAAAAAAAGAGAGGAAAAAAGAACAAGTATACTGTAATAAAGGTTGAGTTAATAAGTAATGAGGAAATGAAAGGTGGAAGAGAAGGCAGGAGGAACAAATGAGATCTGAAAAGTAGGAAACAAAAAAAAGTGAAAGCATGCTTCTTATAAAACTTGTTTTGTCTGTGTACAGTATATTTTTTATTTAATGAATAAATATAACTGCTGTTCGGAAAGTCTCTCCGCAGCGGAAACGTCCAGTAGAGTGGTAGCAGTGTGCTGACGTGTTCTTGTTTGGCACCACTGGTCTACGCATCAAATGAGTTCTTTGCCTAACATCAGCCAAATATATATATTTTTTAAAGCTGTCGATAAATACACGAATTAAGTTTGTGGAAAGTTTCAAGAAACCCTTCCCGGGGACAAGAATACCACATCGAGATACTGTGTAAGATTTAATAAATACATGAGTGAGAATAATAAAGAGTTTAATTAAACAAATATTTTTCCATATCCTCTATATATATAGCTCATAGTTTATATGAATGTCCTACTTCTGGCTGGCTCTAAATCTACTTCAAGATGAAGGACTTTGAGTTTCGGTGGTAACATGACCAGATTTTTGAATGGTAACATATTAATTATACTGTACATTGCTGTTATTGGTAAATGACTGTCATAATGAATAAAACACTGTGACTGGATTCTTAAGTCTGATTCATTGGATTTATTAGAATCTTTAATGGAAAAAAAAACAATCATTTGTTGAACAATTTAAAATTCATTTAGGGTTTTCTGATGGTACCCTGGCACAAGCCTGAGTTTTAACTATGACAAACAATTTTATGAGGTTCCAAAAAGCTTAAAATTAGCATGCTTTTTTTTTTTTTTTTTTTGCAATTCCACAAGCAGCTTGGATGTACAGTATGTTTGGGAAAACTTGTGTCCAAGTTTCAACCTATTTCAATCTAGTTATATTCACTGACAATGGCGCGTCTAAACAGTGACTACTTTTTCCACAGGTCTCGGGAATGGTTCCTGAGCACGACACGATTGTGTTCTCACTGATCAAAATGAATCGGTGCTCAAGTGTAAGACCATAATGTGAAAGCACCCTAAAAATTATTGCTGAGAGCTATTTTTTTCTTTTATTCATTTCTTCATTCATTCCTCTTTTATCCTGCTCTATCGTGTGTACAGGGTCACAGGGGCCTGAAACCTTTCCCAGGAGACTTAGGGCTCAAGGTGGGGTACACTCTGAACATGCTGCCAATCCATCACAGGACAGACAGACAGAAAGACACACACACATACACACTACGGGCAGTTTAAGAATGACAATTTGCCTAACCACTGTGCAGGGGTAGTTCAGATGGAAGGTCTCAGGTTCAAATCTGACCGTCATCATGTTGCCCCTAATGGGGCCTTAAGCAAGGTTCTTAACCCTCAACTGTTTAGATGTAAAATGAGATAAAATGTAAGCTGCTCTGCATAAGGGTGTCTGCCAAATGCTATAAATGTAATCTTCCGTCATTTGATTTGATTCCACTTTTTCCAGCGGACGCAAGAATGGTCCCCAAGCGGAGCGATTGTATTCATACTGATTAAAATGAATCAGACTTTGGCCTCAAGTGTTCTCGGGAATGATCCCGGGGCCCTAATGTGAAAGCGGCCTTAAGGATATTATTGAAAGCTCAATACTGCCATGACTTTCCTGTCCGTAATGAGCATATGTACGCTTTTGTTATCTTATGTTAATGTCTTACTCTGTTTTATGATAAAGCATCAATGTTTACTTTTGTTGACTGATCATCAATCAAACAGCCTTACTATAAATCCAATACTGAACTGTAACTCTTAGCTGGAATGAAGCGCTCTAGGCCATGCAGTTAAAGAGCCATATCTCAATATGTATTATTTCTCCATGATTCTTGTAGGATTCCTATTGTGTGGTATTCCAGACCTTCAAGAGTTCCTGAAGATAAATGATGAAGGTTGTGCTTTATTCCTTACATATACTGTGAATGTCAACTCCGAGAAACACCATCCCTTCAAAACTAGTTTCCTTCTTTTCTCCTGGCTCTGCTTCGGAGCACACAACAAACAGTTTTACATCGTGGGTACTTTCCAGAGGACTGCTGTTGTGTTTCCTGTCTTTCTCTCTCATTAGCTACAGCCCTGACTGAGTACGCTCGGTTGCCATTTCAAGACTGCAAGGGTTCAAACAATGTTATAATGTTATTCTGTCCGCCTCATTGCCCTGCTCCGAACGCTCCGGCAAGCACAAAACCTCACTCATCTCTCTCTCTCTCTCTCTTTCTCCCTTTTCCTCTCGCACTCACACCGACACTTTTTTTTTCTTCTTTTACCAAATTAGAAGAAGTGAGGACCTCCTTAACATGCTGGTACACATATGCATATTTTATTTTTCGTTTTATGTGGAATAGCAATATCAATATGCAGTAATATAGTCTTGCTCGATCAGCATTACATATTCATGCAGAGCCATACCCAGCTCCAAACACCATCCGCTGTAAGAGGAAAATCAAAATGCATCAGGCGCTTTAAAATCCACTCTGGTGTTAAAATGAATGCGCCAAATAGTTCCTTTTAAAGTCCACCTTGAAAAAGGCAGAAGTTTGATTCTGATTATTTAACTGAAAGACTCTGTCAGTATATCACCTAACTTTGGTATTAAATAAAAGAACCAGTGACAGACTTGAGTTAATGGGGTTCACTGAACTCATTTGGTGATTATTCAGTCCATTAAACAAATCGGTGTTTAGCTCCTTTAATAGACCGCACAAAAGATGCTGCTAAGCCTCGCCGGTTCTCCTCGGATAACTAATCATGTGCTGTGAGGTGTTAAATACGCTCAGGAACTGAGACCATATCAAAGGGAAGTGCAAGTCAACGTTTATTTTTTAATTTTTTTATTATTTAAATCTTTTTTTTTTTTAAGGAAAGATAAAGATTTTATTTTAATATTATTCCATCTGTTTTAAATTCATGTTCTACTTCCTAGAGTGGTGAAGAGAACAATTTCTCTAAACTGGAATGGGAAATGACCCAATGCAATTCTGCTTCCCAGTACTTTATTTTATTTAAAAAAATTTTACAACAGAGCACAAATATGGATCATCTGGATGAGACCAGTGGTGGACATCAGAAGGACTCATCAAGAGTATTGCACGAGCCAGAGGTTTTCAGTTTCATATAGGTGAAGCCTACAGTATAAGCAGGGAGAAGGGGCCAATTTTGGCTACTAGTTTGTTCAATCGTCTAGTTTGCGTGATATTTTTGAGTCATGTAATCATTAATTAAGGCAGAATTCACTCACTCACTGGTACTTCTACCCATACTGTACTTTTCTCTTTTATTTTTTCATTCATTTATTCATCTTCTACTGTTTATTGCTTATCCTGTGTATATGGGGTGCAGGGGCCTGGAGCCTTTCCAAGGAAACAAAACGGGGTATACACTGGACAGGGTGCCAGTCCATTGCACTGAACATACACATACACTACGGGCAATCTGGTAACGCCAATTAGTCTAATCTGCATATCTTTGGACTGCGGGAGGAAACCGGAGTACCCGGAGGAAACCCACCAAGCACAGGGAGAACAGGTAAACTCCATGTACACAGAAGGGAATCAAACCCTCAACGCTTGAGGTGCAAGGCGACAGTGATAACCACTACCTCAATGTGCTACCTTTCTATTTTTTTTTTATTTTTATTTTTTTATCATTCATAAAATAAATAAAAAGTTGAGTAATTACACAATTTTTTGCCAAACTTTATCCACATTATAAATGTAAATGTAAATTTTTTTTGGTGGAGGAATGTTACGCACTGACCTCTGACAGCCCTTTGATATTTCTTGTGCAAAGGTTCTGCAAACAGATGGTAGACAAAACATTCAGTTGTTATGTCTAGATTTAAATAAAACATGATTTGTGCTAGCAGGTGAAACTTTGATATTTTTGTATAACAGTTCTGCCAAAAAAAAAGGTGTAATTAATTTAGTTTTTATGTCAAACTCAGTTGTCATGTCTGCTTTAAAGAAAACAGAGGTTTTTGTGCTCAGAAATCTTTAGACCTGGTTCAGCAGTAATCCTTGAAATGGGAAAGTTCAGTAAGTGCATGAAAAATATGAAGCCGAGTATAAAATAAGATGAGCAACTGAACCGCTAAGCTCACGAAGTCATTCATTTAGTACTAATACAAGGTACAAATCCTACTCCTACTAATCTAACATTAAATCTTTGTGTCTTTTATAGAAATACAGTAAATGTGACACAATGATTAATTAATTGATTTCATATATATATATATATATATATATATATATATATATTATTTCTCATCATCCAACTGTAGTCCAACTAGGGGCCTGAGGTGGCCAGTGGTGACCATTATATTTATTACAACTTTGCAACACTACGAGCAATTTGGGAACGCCAATGACCCCAATCTGCATGTCTTTGGACTGTGGGAGGAAACCGAAGTATTAAATGGAAACCCACCAAGCACGGAGAGAACATGCAAACTCCATGCACACAGAAGCAAGGCAGGAATCCTCGACCCTGCCTAGAGGTGCAAGGCGACAGTGCCTACCATTACGCTACTGTTCAGGCTTTACTGTCTGGATATATAGTCTATACGTATTTAGTGATAATGCTAGGACTCTTT
Organism: Clarias macrocephalus; assembly: GCA_011419295.1. Lineage (NCBI taxonomy): Eukaryota > Metazoa > Chordata > Actinopteri > Siluriformes > Clariidae > Clarias > Clarias macrocephalus. The sequence goes on from JAAGKR010001473.1 coordinate 71,571, forward strand.
TAAATATCTTAGTTGAAGATTGAAAGTACAAAAAGTGTGCACATGAAGTAAATCATTGTGAGAAACAATTTGTAGTGACTGTAATTGTGTGAACACGAGAGAAGAGAAAAAAAAACAGGAAGGTCTAAATTAGGTATATGATTAAAATCCTCCGGAGAGGAAAAAAACAACAACATTGATTATACTCTAATAAGGGGTGATTGGTGTAGTCAGAGGTAAAACCCTGCATGTAACAGACAATCTTCATATGTAAGAGACAAATATTAGTATTATTACTATGTATTGATTATGTAATTAATTAGTAGTAGTACTAGTTGTAGTAATTATACTACTGCTCCTACTGGTACCATAGAATAGCTACAACTAATACTAATACATCTTCTTAGTAATATTAGTAGTAGTACAAATACTACTATTACTTTAACTACAGTACTACTACTACTACCAAGAAAAAAAATATTGTACTACTACTGTTCCTACTACAGTACTACTATATATATATTTTAAATTTTCTTTCATTTCTGTGAAGCTGCTTTGAGACAATGACTATTGTTAAAAGCGCTATAGAAATAAAATAAAATTGAATTGAATTGTTCCTACGACTACTACTCCTCCTATTGTTATTATTATTATTAGTAGTAGTAGGAGTAGTAGTAGTAGTAGTATTATTATTATATGCCATGCCTTAAATACCTGTTATATGACCACTAGTACTATTTATATATTTTTGCATTCTTGCATTCTTATTCTATACCTCTTTTTTGGCCAATACAGGGTCGCGGGGATCTCAGAAGACTTAGGGTACAAGGCAGGGACCAATCCATCACCGGGCACACACATACACACTACAGGCAATTTGGGAACACCAGTTAGCCTAATCTGCATGTCTTTGGACTGTGGAAGGGAAACCAGAGTACCAGGAGGAAACCCACCAAGCACGGGGAGAACAAGAAAACTCAATGCACACAGACCCCAAGGCAGGAATCAAACCTGGAACCTAGAGGTGTAAGGCCGCGGTGTTATCCACCATGCAACCGTGCCGCGCTATACTGTACCTAATTATTAAAAACATTAATTAATGAATAAATGTTTAATTTAATTTGGCAAAGACATATCATTCAGAATAATGAAAATACAAAGGTTAATGTATAAAGCAGTTATATAACAGAATAGGAATACATTATTCAGACTGAACATCTGAATGTACTGTATAAAATGTGTGATCTATAAAGATAGGTACAGTACACTGTTTGCTTGATGTTTATTTATTCATTCATTTATTTCTTTAGACGCCTGCCAGAAAGGTCCATGTGGCATCTAGTTGTGGGTACTGGTGATGTAAAACTATCTAAAGAACTGTATTGACCAATAAACACACACACATATATAAACTATCATGCCTGCATAAACAGAACATACAGTAAATTGATTTCTGGTTTTAGAAACACCTTCTTCTGGGTCAGGCGGGACAGTGGCTTAGTGTTTGGACCTGTGACCTCGCATCTCCAGGGTCCGGGTTCGATTTCTGCCTCGTTTTCCTCCAGTTATTCCGGTGTCCACCAAGTCCACCATGTCCGAAGACATGCAGATTGAGCCAGTTGGAGTTCCCATATTGCCCACACTGTGTGAATGTTGTACTGTATGCATGTGAATGTTGACTAAAGGTTGTACCACAGTTGTAAAAATGGTAATAAATACAACACCATTGGTCACCATTGGCCTCCACGGTCCCTAATTGGACTTCCGAGGTTCTTAGATGGATAGATGGATGTATGTATGTATGGATTTCTGGATCATATGAAAAACTGGAAAAGCAGGAAAGTACAGTACATGTGGTTTTCTTTACAATCCCAAAGTCAATTTTGCACTCGTAGTCTTCTGCTCATTTCCTTTCTGAGTACTAAAAGAGAAGCTCAATAATGCTGTCTATTATCTTTTGATGATATGCACCAGCAAATCGTGTAACAAACCTTTGCCATGACTTTGAAACGTGACCTTCACTAATTCTGCTAGAAATCGCCCTGGTCGTCCAGAACGAAATGAAGTAGAACAAAAGACTGAGTAGCTAACATGGTTCTACATCTGAGTGAACAACCAAAATGGCCACTTGGGTTCACAAGAATGGCTGATGTTGGGCGCAGTGTAACACAGGCCTTTTTATAGACTGTGCATGTGCGGTCATGGTCACGAGATGATGCATTGGCTATTAGTGCTTGCTAAGGAAACGAGCAAATGGGAAAACTCCACTAGGTCTGAAAACTGCCCTGGTATTCTTCCACTCTTCCAGCCATTTTTTTTAGTTGATTTTCTTGTGTGTTTTGTTCATGTCCTTGTCCTGTTTATCTTCCATTATTGTATGATGGTGGTCACTGCTACAGATTGTAACCCTGAACATTTTTATACCATTTATCAGTTTGTTGAAATGTCAATGTTTTCTATTTTAATGATGATGATGATGATGATGCTGATAAAAAAAAAAATGAACATCAACTCCATCTATACTCCATAAAGGAAACCTAAGAAATGAGGCCATGTTGCAACACATAATTATTAAAAGGTTTATCCTACAGTATTAAGAACGAGAAAATAACAATAAAAAAAATCTGACTCAGAGAGAGAGAGACTAAGAGCTGTATTAGTGTGTGGTCACGGGTGTGAGACTCTAAGAGACTGGGTCATAAATTTATCACAGGAAGCTGAAAGAGTAAAGAGACCAACACATGTTCACTCTTACCTACAAAGCTGCTTTAAGGCTTGAAGAGATGAGAGACTGGGTACTTTAACACCTGCTCTCCTGAGAAATGATTCTTGCACAATAGCCTCACTTACTTTCCTTCCTTCAGCTGTACTTTTTGTTCTGCGTGAGTTACATCTCTAACTATAGTCTACTGCCGTTCTGTCATATAGGTGCACACTCACTTTGCAAGTATCTAAAACAAGCAGCAGTAGGTTTCATATAAGATGGACATTTCTATTGTATATTGACTTGTCAGTCTGGCAACTATTATTTTTATTTTTTTTTATAGTTGTGAGCCTCCGCACAGCCAAACAGAGGCAAGACTTTAATAAACTGTAGGGCTGAAGATGTTGTTTATCATTATATGATTAAAGCTAGACATATTGGCATAAACATACAAAAAAAAAAAAGAATTGTGAAAATTTTCCTGGTGCATTGCATACATGACCAATGACAAATTCAAACAGATATGTGGAGTTTTTTGTATAATAACCAAAACACTGGAAATTAGTAATCTGTCATTGTTGTATGGTTATATCATTGTGGTCCGATGTTTACATACCCTCATAATGAACATGAATAAAATGAAAATAGTGGTTTAACAATGATTTCTTTGAACTAGTACAAGCATTATGTTTATGGTATTTGGCAGAACCCCTTACCCAGAACCCATTTAATTTTATACCTGAGGGTATAGAGTTGAGGGCCCAACAGTAGCAACTTGGTGGTCCTGGGGTCTGAACCCAGGACCTTCTGATCAGCAGTTTAACTTGTTAACCTGAGCTACCCCGTCACTAAACATCTTCAATAGAAGAAAACCCTAAGAACTTGAAGCACAGCGTTTACTTTATTTTGGGTTTCCTGATACACATCCACTCAGATTATATATTGAGTGGTACTAAGCAACCAAGTCCAAGTCCGACCCAGGAACAGGCCTGCCATGAGCTGGACGCTGCTGGATCACCAGTGTCACTGTCTACAGTCAAAAGTGTTTTACATCACCTTAGACTGGAAGGTTGCCTTCAAGGAAAGAAGCATTTTATTCAAAATAAATGCAGTTAAAGCTCAGTTGACCATATGGAAAAGGAAAAAAAAAATCTGCAGGAAGGTTTTGACCGTACGTTTGTTTGTAAAGGTGAAATTTTTAACCCCAAGACCACTGTACCAACGGTTAAGAATGGTGGGGGAAATTAAATAATGCCTTGGGGTGGTATTAATAGTGTTGCTTTTGGAACTGGTACATTGAATGGAATAATGAAGAAGGAGGGCTATTACAGAATTATTCAGGATAATCTCAAATCATGAAACATGGACATTTGAAAATTGAGTGTTCCAACAGAACAAACCCACATCAAAGCTGATTGTGGAATGGATAAGCCAGGCTATGTTTAAGCTTCTGGAGCCTTAACCATTGCCAGAGCTGTGCCAGAAACCTGGCAAATTTAATTGAAAACTACTAATTGATCCAAAGAGAGTGGCCAAACATCCAACGAGAATTCTGCCAGAAGCTTGTTGATGGATAAAAGCATGTGTGCAATTAAATGAAATATTGGGTGGGTTCTATGTATGATTTGACCCTGTATTGATTACAGAAAATTTTCACACATACCAGGAAGGAAGTTGGGGTCAGGAGCGCAGAGCCAACCAGGATATACAGTAGCGACCTTAGATAGGGTTAAGGGACCTGCTCAAGGGCTCAAGAGTGGCAGCTTGGTGCTGCTGGGGCTTGAATCACGATCTTCCTATCAGTAACCCAAAGTTATAACAGTTTGAAGCCCCACTGCCCCGATCATAAGCATTCTGCCCAGGAAAAGACCAGTTTAAAGAAATCATTGCAAGCACTACAGTATATACTGCCACTAGGTCAGTGGGTGCTCTCAAGTTTCAGCAGCCCTAATAATTTAGATTATTTTATTCAAGGCCTTTTAAATACATTTGCACCTGCTGAAAAATAAATGAAAAAAAAAAAAATAATAAATCATTATTATTGCCCATTATAGCCAATTTTGATTTAAAGACTCTTAATGGCATGCAGTGTCTCTCCCACTGTTTTGAACATCACTGGGCTTTACAGATTACTTCCTCTGGTGTTGCAGGAAAACAGCATGCTGATAATTCGCCCTCTGGGAATTCTCCTAGAAACACTGACACCAACCCCGAGTTCCCGTTCAGCACTTAATCTGTCATTTTTAGGCCAAAGATGAAGGAAAGTAAATCCAGCAGCGAGCATTTCTCTCTCATACTGGGTCAATGTGATTAATAGTCCACGGACCAGCCGCGCTACAGCCCAAACGGCTACAGCGAGGCAGAGTCCCACATGGCTCGTATCTCTCAGAGCCCCTCTCCTCTTGTTGCGACCTTAATTACGGTACGCAGAGATGCGATCGGGATGTCGCTGTGCGCAGAGCCGCAGGGGCCAAATTCAATTAAACTGGGGACTGACATATACGAATGGTGAAGGATAAAAACAATAAGGAAGGAGGATTGGGGCAGAGGGCACAGAGAGGGGTAAATACACCTATCCAATTAAAATAGGAAGTGGTGTCTAGACTTAGCAAAAAGATCTGGAATAAATCACTCCCAGCAACCGGGATTTCCTTTTAATTATTTCGCTATATAATACACCAGGGTGAGTCAAAAATTATCCGCACACTGGCTGTAGAATAAATTTTAATAAACTTTTAGAAAAGACAAATACATACTTTTTTTTTTATATATAATCTCCTTGCTTTTCAATACACTTTCTCCATCTGTCAACAAGCTTTTGTATTCCCTTATATATACACTGTTTAAAAAAAATAAAGGGAACACTAAAATATCACGTCCTAGGTCTGAATGAATGAAATATTCTTTTTAAATACTTTGTTGTTTTCATTGTTGAATGTGCTGACAACAAAATCACACAAAAATTATCAATGGAAATCAAACTTATTAACCCATGGAGGTCTGGATTTGGAGTCACACTCAAAAGTGAAGTGGAAAAACACACTACAGGCTGATCCAACTTTGATGCAATGTCCTTAAAACAAGTCAAAATGAGGCTCAGTATTGTGTGTGGCCTCCACGTGCCTGTGTGACCTCCCTACAACGCCTGGGCATGTTCTTCATGAGGTAGCAGGTGGTCTCCTGATGGATCTCCTCCCAGACCTGGACTAAAGCATTGGATGGAGCCAAACATGATGTCCCAGATGTGCTCAATTGGATTCAGGTCTGGGGAAAGGGCGGACCAGTCCATAGCATCAATGCCTTCGTCTTGCAGGAACTGCTGACACACTCCAGCCACATGAGGTCTAGCATTGTCTTGCATTAAGAGGAACTCAAGGCCAACCGCACCCGCATATGGTCTCACAAGTGGTCTCAGGATCTTATCTCGGTACCTAATGGCGGTCAAGCTACCTCTGGCGAGCACATGGAGGGCTGTGCGGCCCTCCAAAGAAATGCCACCCCACACCATTGCTGACCCACTGCCAAACCAGTCATGCTGGAGGATGTTGCAGGTAGCAGAACGTCCTCCAGGGCGTCTCCAGACTGTCACATGTGCTCAGTGTGAACCTGCTTTCATCTGTGAAGAGCCTTCCTTTATTGTTGGTGTCTTGCTAATTGGCTATAATTTCCACTTGTTGTCTATTCCATTTGCACAACAGCATGTGAAATTGATTGTCAATCAGTGTTGCTTCGTAAGTGGGCAGTTTGAATTCACAGAAGTGTCATTGACGTGGAGTTACATTGTGTTGTTTAAGTGTTCTCTTCATTTTTTTTTTTTTGAGCTGTTGTGTATAAAATTAGGCTAAGCTGCGAGCCACGAATGCACCGCTGTCTTCACTTCTTCATCAGAAGTGATTCTTCATACTTGCAGGGCTGTTTTCAGGGGACCAAACAGGTGGCAAGTCCAATGGAGCGAGATCAGGACAATATGAAGGATGCTTTAACATGTCAAAACGAAGCATCGACAGTGTGGGCAGGAATGTGTTCGTGTACACCATCAGACCACAAAAAAGAATCACAAGTGTTGCATCCAATATTTGCTCACACCGCAGTTACAAATGAACTGATTTAACACACCTGACTGGGGAGACAAGACGAGACAGTTCGGCTAACATTTGAATATAACCAGAGTGCGGATAATTTTTGACCCACCCTTGTGTGCGTGTATATGCAGCGCTAGATATATATATGCACCGCTATTGCAAGCACATTATCTTTTGCAGAGTCATGTTAGATTCGGAGGCTGTCCAGCAATAATGGGCAGAGAGCAGAAACACACCCTGGATCACATCTCGGTCCATCTCAGGCATTAATTTACACATTACTTATTCACTATATGAAAGTTATAGACTATATTGAAATAGTTTTGAATTGCTTTGTGTGTGTGTGTGTGTGTGTGTGTGTGTGTGTGTGTGTGTGTGTGTGTGTGTGTGTGTGTGTGTGTGTAGCATAGTGTAGTGTGGGAGTTTTTGAGTGAGTATGATTTGCTCCATCAGTTTCGCTAAGTGAGGCTGCCAATAGGATTCCGTGACTGGCCTGCCAAAATATGCTGTACAGCCAAGCAAACATACTCTCTATTTCCCCTCATGCACACACACACACGCACAAAAACACACACACATGTACATTTTCACTAGGCACTATTCATTTATCGTTGCTCTCACCTTTGTCATTACTACACACAACCATATCATTTAACACGGATTATTAAATCATGTGATATTATATGAGCTGTAATTTTGTATATATCCAGACAGACAGACAGACAGATGGATGGATGGATGGATGGATGGATGGATGGATGGATAAACAGATGGATAACCAACAGGTAAACAAAGACAGACAGCAGACTGGCACAAAAGGAATAAATAAACTGATGTCAGATGGCAGACAGAGAGAGAGAGGAAGAGAGAGGGAGAGAAACAGGCAGGCGGGTGTGCAGGTGGATGGAGGGAACATTCAGACAGACCAAGAGACAGACAGTAAACAGCGTAAACAACAGGCCAATACAGACAGACAGGCAAGGGGGGGTAGATAGACAGCAAGTAGGTGCATAATCAACAAGCAGAAACAGACGTCCAGGCAGACAAGCAGACATTGAGATAGGTTGACTGTGACACACAGATAGCAAACTGATATGTAAAGCAACAGGCAAGCACTAAAAATACTATAATATATTGATATACAGAAAAAATACAGTAAAGCAAACAGACATATGTACTGTATGCATGTACATGTAGAGATCTACAATTTTTTTCTTTTCCCCCCAGTCTGTCCAAAGCCCTGGATCTGATCTTAAGCGAGGTTGGGTGTGATTTGTTTAGGCAGCTGACTGAGCAGTTGGTTTTGCATCAGTCGGCTCGTGCCACAGTTAAATTAGGTTGGTTAATAGGAGAGAGGAACCTGGCAAAGGGCATTGTGACAGGTGTGCGCGCGTGCATAAGTGCCAGGGAGCCACAAATGTGCATCTGACACAGACACCTCTAATGCTTCCTGCCAGTCTACATCTTCATGCACGATTCATTTATCAGTGCTGCAGAATGGAGGAGAGAAAGCTGTGTTTTGTCTGTTCTTTTATTATTATTCTTTTTTTTTGCTACCAGACTCCAAACAAAAACGTCCTTCTGTTGCTCCATATTTAATAGGTATTCATAACTGAGGAAAGCGTTCCTAGATTATTCCGCTACTGAAAATCAGCTTCGAGGCTGCAGAGGCTGGAGGTCACCGAGCGAGTGTTTTGCTTTGTACAGTAGATCGTTATATAATAGGCTTATTGAATTAAGTAAGAAATAGCACCCGATGAACAGAACGAAGGGCATCGCGAGTAGAAGTGCTCACTGATGCTCATTTTCATTACATAATAGGAGCACTGTGATTAAAAAAATTTTTTTTTACTTGATTCATGGCAGAAAAATCCTGATTTAAAGCCAATCAGGAAGCAGCATTTTTAGTTGTTGTGGTAGTAATATGATATACAGTATACACACATTAAGAAAATCCCAATATTTTATACACTAAACCTAGAGAATGTAAAAAGATTATTAAAAAAAAAAAATAAATAAATAAATAAATAAATACATGCAGGATTTAGTCTCTTGGGCAAATACTAATTAACTACCTTTGGGGGAAATTAATTAATTCCTTCATTCATCTTTTATATTGCTTATCCTGTCACGTGGGACTGGAGCCTATCCCAGGAGACCTACTGGAGGGCATGTGGTGGGGTACACGGTACACCCTGGACAGGGTGCCAATCCATCACAGGGCACACACATTATGGACAATTTGGGAACACCAATTAACCCAATGTGCATGCCTTTGGACTAGGGGAGAAAAGCATGTACCCACCAAGCACGTGGAGAACATGCAAACTCCATGCATACAGACTCAAGGCAGGAATCAAAACTTTAAACCTGGAAGTTCTAACCACTAAGCCACTCAATGCTCTTATCAGCATCTATACCGCATCATTCTGTATGCAGGGTCGCAGGGGGCCTGGAGCCTATCCCAGGACACTTAGGGCACACAGCAAGGTACACCCTGGATGAACAGGTTGCCAATCCATCACGGGGCACAAATACATACACACATGAACACCAATAAACCCTCAGTGCATGTCTTTGGACTGTGGGAGGAAACCGGAGTACCCGGAGGGAATCCAACCAGCAAGGGGACAACAGGCACACGGACCTGAGGTGGGAATTGAACCTGGAACCTGGAAGTGCAAGGCAACAATGCTAACCACTAAGCCACCATGCCGCTTCAATTCTAACGCTTAATTTTTCTAAATGTATGAAAGAACATCATCAATTATAAACCAGCAAACCGGTACCTGAATCATGGGCATCCAAGGCTCACCTATGCATGTTGGGACCTAAGGCTAGCCTGTCTGGTAAAATCCCACCAAGGTAGCACAAATTGATGTAAACATGATGTAATGATGCCTGTGATGGAAAGTTATCATCACAGCTTGCTGGTAGGCAAAAAGTTTAACATTGTTGACAACATGGCCTCCGATTTCACCAGATCTCAATCTAATCGAGCATCCATGGGATGTGCTGGACAAACAGCACTTAAATTATCAGTTGCTAACGTTCTGGTGCCAGACACTACAGCACATCTTCTCTAGGCTCTAATGTTTTAGGGTTGATCAGTGTATACATTTTTTTCTTCAACCATTTCCCTCTTTCTCTCTCAACTTCTCATACTGCACTGACCACTAAAAATTTAAGCTACGTTTTAGGCTCTAAATTCTCCCAAACCCTTAAATCTAGACGCATCATTGACGATACAAGCTAACATCACCACACTTCGTAGCTTTGTAATCGATTTATGCTTCAGCTTAGCTCGCGCTCTGAAACACATCGGCGACGCTTTAAACTCTGGCCTTTTCTAACCCTTTAAAGTTTAATAGGGATTTTAGGATGGAACAATGAGCTTATGCGCTGTAAAGAAGGTGGTTCAATTCGAGATATACATTAATACTTAAAACTGCAAAGCAGCGAGGGTGTTCGGCGTATCAAAAATTGAGCGATGGGGATAATGAGGAGCGCTAGGTGACGGACAGAAAGACACACAGAGAGAAGGGTTAAGCAAAGGACAAATACTGATCAGCTCTTGATGCTCCATCTTCACCCTTTACGCCCACCAAGGACAGTCTTTGTGAAGCGTAAAGCATCGATTTTCTTCACTAGGTGTGTGCCAGGACTCTGTGAATGGTACGTCTATAATGTCATGATGTGCAGAAAGGTACCTAGTCTGATCTAATGGCTCGTGGCAGGGCACTCTCTAACAGCTCAAGTTCTGCTAATGCCCACATAATGTCCACACACACACACAATAGTAGTGGAAATGCTGACCTAGGCAAAATAATACTATGGATCGACCCTCTATTGAAAACCCTGTCATTTATTCTACACCTAAATAGCTTTATTGATTGAATGTACTTGTGTTTTTGACCCATCGATTCCCATCACTATAACCGTCTTAAACGTGCCCGATCAATATCGAAAATGCAGCTTGATCAAAACTTATACGATTTGATTACCCTTTATTTTGTGAAATGTTATTTTATTTAAGCAACTGATTTATTTATCTGAATTATTTATCAGAGGCTTAAGGAGGTTTCATTCAAAAAAGGAATTGTTCAGTTACAGTATAGTACAGTATGTTTACAATAATGCACTGTATACAATAGTACATCGATATTATAAAAATGTTATAAGGCTATATAAATGATCAAATTTTATAGCTATAGGAAGGTATAAACTGTGTATTTTAATTAAATTGTAAACGCATTTAAAACATTATATAGCAAACAGAATATGCTATAGTACCTGGCAACCCTTTATAAAACTCAAATCTACACCTATAAACGTTATGTAATTAATTATGTAGTCAAATAAATGCATATAATGTAAAAGTGGGATAAGCAAGTACAATTGCTTGGAACTACATCAAATAAGAGATTTAAATGATTGTACTGTATGTTCAAAATAGTATAATATAATCTTTATGCATTATACATTGTGTATTACCAGTGCATTCAGTGTAAACTTGCATTTGGAATGTGTTATATGTAGCTTGCATAATGTCTTATACAGCTTAGCATTATGCTTGGTTTGATTAAAAACACCAATGTACTGAATATTCTTAATGATCCCCCCCCCCCCCAATTTATGAATAAATTGTATTTTATATAGCATTTATACTTTAAAACGCTATACACTTTTTATAAATTGTGTATTTATATTACATTACAAATGTATTAATATGTACAGTATATACAGTATACTATTTATTATAATCATAACTACAAAATACATTTTGTGTATATCAATAATTGATGAGAAATGCATTATGTATTATACATTAAGGCGTACATTAAATTACCCTTTTTAAAAATATGAAGGGTATGGAAAATATGATTTTTAATTGTAAAAAAAAACCTGTTCAAAATGTTTTAATCGCTTAATGCCAGGTTGTATAATATATTACAACACCCAGGAATTAGCATGGGCTAGGAATTGTTAATATGCTATAATGTACAGTAAATATTGTTCATAACATATTATATAAACCAAGCCCCACTTAGCATACTACATTATGTGAAAATAAAACAGTTGAGTGCAATACACTGTAAAAAAAAAAAAAAAAAAAAAAAAAAGTCCTAATTTTACAGAAAATAATTTTGCAATTTTATAGTAGTTTTCCTTTAAAAAAAAAAAAAAAAAAAAACTACATACAAATCTCTGTAAAATTACAGACATTATCGGTAAATTACTAAGTCGAGTGTTTTATTAAGTATTATTTAAATACTGAAAATTTTACTTTTTTTTCACATTTTTAACAGTAAAAATACCAGATTATTTTTACTGTGTTTTTTCTGTTTTTGTAAATTACGTACAACTTTATGTAAAATTACAATAATTAATTGTAATTAATATATGAAACCCATTAGATAAAGGTTAATGTCCATACTAAAAATGTAATGTTTTTCTTTGTTCATCATGTTTGCATCATTTGACCGTTTTTTTTTTTTTTTTTTTTACTGTGTACAGTATATTTTTAACATTTTTGCTTTTGAACATTACCACAATAGCAATTAAATTGAAGTGTGGACTTTCTGCTTTATATTGCAAAAACATTATTATTATTATTATTATTATTATTATTATTATTATTATTATTATTATTGTATCATATTATTGGACATCATTTTTTTTCAATGACTGCCTAAGGTCTGGATTTCACAGAAATTACCAAATGCTCAATGTTTTGCTTTAAGCTGCTATCCCAAGCCTTAACTGCAGCTGTCTTTGGTTGCTGTTTGTTCGAGAGTCTTTTGCCTTCAATTGTGGTCTTTAATCATTGAAAAACATGCTTAGTTGGGGTGAGTCCTTGACTTGACTAGATTTCATCAGGATTTTTTCTTGTGCATGGAAAGAACTTAGAGATCACACACTTCAGTTGTCTTCAGTTGTCTTCTGTAGATGTCCAGGTCTTTTGATATTGCTTGGGTTTCCTTCTTCTTAATGATTTGGCCCATCCTAAAGATGAATCTGTCTTTCAGATAAGTTGTCTCTGATCTACCACAAATTACATAAATATAAATTAAAAAAAAAATCTAAAGTTCTAATTCCTCAACTGTAATGCATTAAAAGTTTATGTTTGAGTCATAATTTAACTTTTGATTGTTTCCTTTCTAAATCCACTAGGGTGGTGTACAGAGACAAAATGACAAAAAAATTGTTTGGGTGTCCAAATACTTATGAGCTAAGCTGTACATAATGTGTATTATATTATAACAGCAGTATAATATCATGGAACTAAATAAAGTAAATAAATGAAACTTTAGCAACGTGTGATCGTTACTGTATATGCTTCCACCCTCCTCTCACTGCATTCAGACTTCCTGGAATGCAAAACCATGTTTTTTTTTTCAAAACCAACAGTTGACAATCAAAAGATCAACGTGGTTTGGAATAACAACTTAGGCTCACAGTAACCGCTCGAACCGAAGGGGTCGTATGGGAAATGGGAATTCATTCTAAATTCCTGATTTCCAATTCCTCCAGCATGTCCAATTACTTTCTGACTGCTCTGGTCTGTTGAAGCACAAGTAAATACGCAGGAATACGAGGAAGCGCAATAAAGACAAAGGTTAAAGTGAAATTGCTGCGATTCAAAATGAGGGAATGTGGGAACAGGATCCAGGGAAAAAATAATCAGCTAATTTTGAAAGACTTATTTTAATTAATAATAATCAGTATTGTCAGTATTAATATAATACTATAATCAGTATTATTATTATTGTTATTATTGTTATTAGTAGTGGTAAAAATGACTACATGTGTATGTCCAATATAAATATAACGTCTTTTGAGAAAAATCTAAATTTTAATCCTTTATTTTTTATGCAACATAACCATATTAATAAATGTCATACAAACTATAGATATGTATTATATCTGCAAAAGGATTTATATTTTAATAATTATATAATATGTTAGAGGCATTTAAGTCAAAACGGGACCAGAGTCATGATCAGACTGCCTGCTTCATGTCTGAAACGCCAGCCTCCCAGGAACTCCTTTAATGGACCAAAAATGTGTCAGGACTGTACAGGGTATGTTGCAATAAGTTGGCGACTCTTGATTTTCATGGATCCGGCGTTCCACTGGCTGAATGGTCACAGAAACAACCTTGGCTGGGATCATCATACATGAATGTAAAGCGTTTTTTTTTACTTTCCATTTTTTACCTATAAATATTTTATTAATGTTTATCTGCCAACAGAACAAGAAAAGTATGCTTGAAATAGTACAAGATGTCTAGAAATTAACTTGATAATCTTATATTTTATTTCAATATAATTTTACCTTATAAGATGCTATTTGCGGCAGTAAAATTCATTAATTATGAGAGAGAGATTCATAGGTTGGGGCATTGCACTTTTTGATCCATTTTGATTCAATAAATAAGGTAAAATTGATAAGATAAGATACAGCCTTAATGTCATTGTGATTACTGTACATAAGAAACTTTATTTATTGTCTGATTTGTCTTAAGCAGCTATAGTTCTTTCAGGTTTTCCAGCAATTGCAATTGTCCTGGTTGAAAAATTGTCATGTATCATAAAAGAAAATGATGTTCTTTTAATGCCAGTCTTTTACTTATGCAGTAGGTGGCAGTAATGCACCAATCGCACCATAAATTCAAAAGAAGAAGAGGAAGAAGCGATGTTATCGCAACATGTCAGGATTTTCAGAAGATGCAAACGATATGTTTTCAAGGAATTTAAAATTTAGACCATTTACTCTCACGTAAGTATATCTAAATAATAAATAAAATCAACGATACTGTTAAGTGAACAGACCAACAAATTATCGGTTAAACTGCATAATCAATTAACTTCCACAGATCCAGCCTCCATAAAGTTTATTATTATTATTATTATTATTATTATTATTATTATTATTATTATATTTTAAGTAGTGCCTACTAGGGATATTGAAGGGCACTATATAGAGACTGGGAAACCAGTAAAGATTTGCCATATACCGTTATAATTTCTCTGTCTAGATAAAGTCTAGTTGTAGGTGTATAAATTGTTACATGATGATAATGCCTTAGCCAGAGAGTTACTTTTTAAGTAAGGTCCCATTCATATTTACCCAGCGAATGGTCTCCACCTAGCATAATTTCTCTGTAGACAGGCGAGAGAACAAACAGGTGGGATTTCGGACATTTAATATGAATCATCAAGCGGGATCATCTCCAAAAGGTCATTTGTATCAAAGAAAAAGATGAAATCAACCAAGCCTAGTTGAACGCTGTACATTGTGTCTCGTGAAATCAGACTGCAGTGTTCTGTATGTAGCACAGATGGTAGAAAGAGAACAGGAGAAAGAGAAGAGTATGGTTAAAAAGGTCATGTTTCTCCATACGCAAGCAAATACCTGCACACATGACCTTCATCGCTTCATTGTTAAAGGAGATGCTTGGCTAGGAGCTGGTGTACAGGTCAGTATGTGAATCAGAATCACAGATAAAGGTCAGATGATGAGGTGTGAACAAGGAAACATTTTTCCTAGCTGTGCAACACAGGTTACAATTACAATCAGATCAGAACACAGGACATTATTTGTTAGACAGATGGTAGTGCGTGCAAACCAATCAGCTTTATTATATACATAGATTTATTTATTTTTTTCATTAGTAGGAGTATAGGTAACAGGGGAAAGAGCTAGACACTGTCTAATGATGCCAAACAATGAGAATGACAACAGAGAAGTTTCCACAAACTCTGTGCATTCTGGACACAAACACTCGTCCTTCAGTTCAGTGATTCGGAGAAGCAACATTTCAGCAGTGGATGACATTTCACAGCATATCATCATTTCAAATGGGAAAAAAAAGAACAGCATTACCTTTTGTCGGGAGAGCTCCGGTCATGGCCGCGTCTTCAGGAGAAAGGCCAGAGTACAGGACAAGAGAATGACGGACAGGGCGAAGTCAACAAGATGAAGGGAAGGGAACATGAAAGAAGAGGAAGGGGGATAGGGTTGTGAATTGGGAAAAGGAAAAGAAGAGCGGGAAGAAAAGGATGTCTTTTTTTTTTTTTTTTTTTTTTTATAGAAGAGCTGGGAAGGAAAAGTTTGGGCAAAGGGACCTTTTTTTTGTTCCCCACTCAAAAAAAAAAAAAAACGGAAAAAAAGAGCAGCAAAAACAGAACAAACCCATACCTTGGCTGTTTAACGTCAGGTGCGCCAGACCTTGAAGGAAAGAACAGAAAAAAAGAAAGAAAGGAAAAAACGAGGTCATAAAAAGGCACGGGAAGGAAAAAAATCATTGTCACAACGTTGGACTGCAGTTTGTGACAGACATCCTGGGGCAGACATGGATGTCAGAGTTTGAACTCAAAGCAAAAAATAATAGAAAGGAAATAAGAGAGAAACGAGATAACCGAAAAAACAAGCAAACACTTCTTAAGAGAGGTGTGGGGGACAGAAAAAAAAAAGCATTTCGTTCGGCGCAACTCCCGAAGGCCATTGCTCACTCAAATGCTTTTTTTTTCTCTGAAATACTTATGGAACACACACATAACTGTTTGGCAGTAGGAGCTTTTTTTTTTTCCCTGTCTAAATGAATTCCTGATCTTGAACAAAGTTTCTATTTAAACGTGATCTCTGTCTGCAAATCCACTTAGCTTCCACGGGATCGTGCATAGTTTAGAGATAAAAGGAAAGGAGTTAGGAAACCCTGCATTTTCTCAACAAATCCCAGTCCAAGAAGGCTTTACTAATGCAAGCGGGAAATAAGTCAGACTCTTTTACAAGGTCAGCGTTCGGAAATTAAACATGTACACCAAGCTCACAGCGACTGGATTCGTGTTAAAGTATTAACATCTATTCAATACACTAACCAGACAAAGTGATTCAGTCTGAAACCTGAAGAACATAAGAAACCAACAAGGAATCCATCACTGAAGCCATCCATCCCGTCCATCACCTGCTTATAATTCTAATACCACTGATGTAACTGGTATAAGCAAGCTAAACATAAGACTGCGTTCACATTACCAGTCTGAAGTAACTCAAAACTGAATTTTTTTTTTTTTTTTTTTTTTATCCCAGTGTGACACAGGTCTGAGTCGAATGTTTTCCGAATCAGATCTGAGTCACTTTCAAAAGCGGTCCTAGATCGGATATACATCCGATACATGGTCATGGACTTGAAAGAGAGCGGGCAGATTGGAATTCATGTGACTTTTTGCCTCTGCGCATGCGAAGGGTGATGTCTGATGCTAACACTGCTAAAGCAAAGCCATCTGGCTCTCTTCCTTCTTTTGGACCTCAACACATAGTACAGCCGACTCAACCTTGAAAAGGCGTATCAATGTGCGCACACGAGCCGTTTCAGGGGACAGACGTGTTCACATTAGAGTTAGATAAAAAAAAAGATGAAGAGATAAAAGTCACTTGTAATCATGAACGTGAACCATCATGATATGGAAATCTTATCTATCCAAAAAAATCTGACCTGAGGAATTGTAATGTGCTTGTAATGTGAACGTAGCCAAGTTATACCTTAAATAACAAACAGAACTTCCTCAGAACCGTTCCCAAACTTGGTACCGGAGCACCCCATCTTGTACGTTTTTAGTATTTTCCCAGCATCCAATACACTTGAATAAACCAATCAGTTAATCAGCAGTGCTTCGTCAGATTAAGTGCGTGTAGGGTAGGAGGGAAAATGCTAAAAAGGTACTCCACGACAAGTGTTAGGAACAGAGTACAGTCCATTCCGTAATTAAAATATCATTCTCTTCCAGGCAACGGTCTCAAAGCTCTCATTCTCAGAACCTCACATTGCCTAATCAAAAAGAAACTACAGGATTAGTTTAATCTTGTCTTTGGTGCTCACTGTACTGAAAGACCCCTTTAAAAAAATTATAAATCAGAACCGTCACTGCTCTCAGATAAGAGCAACACAATCTCTCTCTTTGCAGCTAGCTGCTAATGGAACACAAAGGTAGGAATAAAAAGGACTACATGTGGTGAGAGTTGCGTTCTAATTTTAGGATGTTTACACCCTGCCAAAAGCCTTCAATTTTCTGCTGACTTCAAATCATTTCAAAAGGCATAAAGGACTTGAAGAGGTCTGTTGTATTTCAGACTTTCATGATGGCTGGCAGATTGGACTAGGGACGTTTTATCGAGACATGTTTTGCGAATGAATAATGAGCAGACAACATGGCCGCCTTTGGTCCCCGAAATCCATATGTGTGAACCACTTGCCAACTATAAGGTGCTCTACACTACACCTACTGATAAATGTCCACCATGCCTTGGGCTTATTTCATAAGGATTGCTCTTTGCATTCTGGACAGTATTATTTCTGTAGTATTATATGTTTGCTTTTTGCATTTGCTTCGGTGATTGTTTTATTCTTAGCCGTTGGCTTTGCTTTTCCCTTTCACTAACATACTTTCACATTTATTTGAACCTGCTTTCCACTCCACAACCTATCCAAACCAGACATAAAATCCATCATTAGATTTGCAGTATCTCAAGGGACGCTAGTTTGTCCGCAACAGCAACACCTCCCCACCCTCGTACTCACAGTAGAGGAGCTTGTCTACTTAAACAGAGCAATCATTTTCACCATCACTGTGGAACAGCTTTCCTGGCAGCTTTCTCTCCTTTTCTACAGATGCCTAAAATCTCATTGCAAAACATGTCAAGGGGGTATCCTGCAATGGCTGCTGTATTATATTCTCCAACCACCCCATAACCTCAGATTCATCCTGCATAGTCTTTGTGTTTTCTGGAGTCCCAACAATACCAATAACTCTCCATCTCCACCGACTCTAGCATGCTTGCAACACCTTAACTCACCCTGCAAGTAGAGAGTTCTCTTTTTTTGTCCTGATGCAAACCACTGCCCTGTCATCCTAAACTTCCCAAAGCTCTACAGACTCCATTTGGAGACCCTAGGCATTGTTTCATTTGTCTGATTTCTCGATCTGAAACCCCATTTGCTCCCCTTACATGAAAATCCCAGACAGTGACGCCTGCTCAGTATGGAAGCCATGAGCTGTGTCAGTCGTTTTCCCCACACGTCACTACTATGACTGCATCTCTGAACTACTAGACAGCAGAGTACTAACAAGGTCAAAACCTTATTCCTTCTACTCAATAGACCAGCCCTTCAGGTTTAGGGTTAGAAAAGGGCCCCAACAAACCCCTAATAAGCTATTACAGATATGTGAGGTGCACAGATACTGCCTTAATGACAAAATAAGGACATTATGAATATTTACTAATGCCCTGTGACTTGGTAAGTACCCCATCAATCTTTAAGTCCTGTAGTAATAATATTTTTTTAACATGCTAGATCATTTGATATAGCATACAGTAATGATCTTTTGATCTAATCCCTGTCTTTTTATAGACATGCCAGGACATCAGACATGAAGAATTATTTATTAGTCAAGAGTAAAGAGTGTGAATTCCACAAGCAAAGATGCAGTTCCTTGGGTACCAGCTGCAAATAGAGGCCGTTTAAAACGCAGGACCACTAACTAACCCAATAACTCTCAACATAGCATAGTTTGTAATGGACCTGGGGCAGCCATAATTTTGGTAGAAATCGAAAGCTGGGTCAACAAGTTTGCAGCTGCTTGCATGGTAATCACACAATCCTAGATGGCTGCAATCACATGATCCCAGTTTGCTACAGTGCAAATCAGGACAATAAACAGTATGTCTAGCAGTTTACTATAATGATGCTTCACTAAGCTGTATCTACCAAAGAAATTGACATAAGCTGATTGGCTAATATAGACATTCGCAGCTTGTCATGTGGGTTTTTAAATACAACAAAGTGAGTGCTGAGGTTTGTACTGTATTTAACTCAATGAAAAAAAAAAAAAAACAGACATGTTCCTATGATGCCGATACTGTGTGAAGGTTTTTACAACCTCAGAAGCTTCCAAAAAGACATAATCCAAAATAACCAAATGCTTTTTATCATGAGGAAAGAGGGATTTATCATCAAACTTCTTTCTCTTTTACGATTCAGAATACAAGCATTAAAAGAAGTGTTAAATCCATGTTATGTACTAAGGCCATATTGTATCCATCACATATTTACAATTTTCCAACACATTCTTTACAAAGAAACGTTTCCCTGATCAGCTGGGTCCCACAACCAGACATGAAAACAGTCATTTTAATATAGGGTCAAAATCCATTTTCTTCCACCTGATTTAAAAATAAGAATAAAATTATATCGAAAAGGTACGTTTTCACCCCCTGCCAATAAACGCCTTTTGTCAAAAGCAACAAGAGAGTTTTTCAAAAGAAACCCATTATTTTTGCGAACGGAGGTGTGTTCGTCACTGTCCCTGTAAGGAAACTCTCACGTGACCCCTGAATGTAGTTTTCTACCAGTTCTTGCACCGAGTTGATTATTTGACAGCACTCATATGTCTAGAGTTACCCCCTTATCACGCAGCACTACTTTAAAGGTTCAAGCCTGATACGCATAAATCTTAGAACCTGCCAAGACTAATTCTTTTATTGTATCACCCTCCAATTCATCCGTCAACTGGCCCGAATGGTTACCCATCTCGAGTGAGGCCAGACCTTCTTTGTTTACATAAATTGATTTGTTGGTGTCATAATACAAGACTTCATGATTTCAGGGACTAAGAGTTTAAACTAAGTTGGGAGTCTATACTCCTAAACCACTGGTGTATGATCAAGAATTGTTGGCCATACAAGGAAAAAAAAGTACAAAGAATCCAACCAATGGCATCGAAGGAGCTGCCTTTTAGTTTCACACCCCCATCATGATATGACTTAGGTAATTGCCAAGAGGAAACACTCTAGTACTTCTTCTGTAGTACTATTGCAAATGACATAAGGTCAAGCTGATAATCAACACCATGAACTATTAATCAAGTAGATATCAAGTGGTTCTTGATAAAACGTTACATCAGAATTTTCTGGTAGTCTTTCACTAGCAGCATTACGCATTTATGAATTCCAAATCAAAGTGAGATCAAAACCGGTTTTCCAACACAGTTGTTTGTTGTCGTTCAGTGAAGCCTTGGC
This sequence comes from Clarias macrocephalus, assembly GCA_011419295.1. Lineage (NCBI taxonomy): Eukaryota > Metazoa > Chordata > Actinopteri > Siluriformes > Clariidae > Clarias > Clarias macrocephalus. Next base: position 92,418 of record JAAGKR010001473.1, read on the forward strand.
TGTCATGAAGATGGTGACTCACAAAGCTGCCAGACTGTGATTGGCCATGGCTTATGGAGTGTCAGATGGTGCTGGGGTCCTAATTTTATCATTAAGGCAGACATGTTTGGAAATCTGCCCTCATGCTCAACATCCGTAATAATCAGCCAGCTGCAGGGACCGTATGGTTCAAACCAAAGGGGCTCGTGTGCCATTTACACCCGCCTGGGCAAGACACCCGACTACATACGCAAATCATCCTCAGGGAAAAATGAAAATAACACCAACAGCATAACTATATCTTAGATGCATGTGACTAAATGAATTTACTTGTTAGGAAATAGGTTTGTGATTATATGGAAGTGACTGTGTGCGCTTCAACGCTATACTGAAGCATTGGGTACAGCATTGGGTGGTGTTATGACCTCCATGCCCTTCAATAAATTATTTTGTTTAACTCTTGATCATGTGACACCACCAGTACCAGATGTTAGAATTTGGCAGCTGTAACTTTCCTGCTACATGTAGAGTGCATAGATGATGGCACAGGAGGGTTATAGAAGAAATAAAATTGATCATTACTACCATCATCACATACCTTACTCCCATCTCTCTCCTGATTCATCAGCAGAAGTGCTAGATAAACTCAGACAGAGTCCGCTCCTTTTTAGCAGGTCTCCCGCTGAGCATAAGTACTACGCAGAATTCTTGCAGGACTGCCTCTGGCATATGGTCTGCTCTCTAAGCACAGCACCAGTGCATGTGGTTTTGTAAAATAGACAGAGCCAGCATGCTATAAACTAGGAAAAAAGGGGGTGGGGTGGGGGGGCACTAAAATTATATTCACACAGCTTGTGACAGAGATATGGAGAGGAGAATCCAGAAAAAACACTGTAGTTCTATCCATCCACCATTCAGCTGTGCTGTTTTGTCTTTTATAGTGCATCCGGAAAGTAGTCACAGCAATTTACTTTCTCCACATTTTGCTATGTTACAGCATTACTTCAAAATGGATTATATTAATTATGTTGTCTCAAAATTCTACAAACAATACTCCATAATGACAATGTGAAGAAGTTTGTTTGAAATCTTTAAACACAGCTTATATTCACAGTCTTTGTCTTGACACTCAAATTACGCTCAGGTGCATCCTCGTTCCAATGATCATCCTTGAGACGGTTCTACAACTCGATTGAAGTCCACCTGTAGTAAATTCATTTGATTGGACATGATATCAAAAGAAACACACCTGTCTAGATAAGGTCCCACAGCTAACAGTGCATGTCAGAGCACAAACCAAGCCATGAAGTCCAAGGAATTGTTTGTAGACCTCTGAGACAGGACTGTATCGAGGCACAGGTTTGGGGGAAGGGTACAGAAAAATTTCTGCAGCATTAAAAGCCCAGATGAGCATAGTAGCCTCCATCATCCATAAATGGAAGAAGTTAGGAACCATCAGAACTCTTCCGAGAGCGAGCTGCCTGGCCAAAGTGAGGGATTAGGGGAGAAGGGCCTTAGTCAGGGAGGTGACCAAGAACTCGATTAGTCTGAAAGAGCAGAGAAAGAAGAGAACCTTGCAGAGGAACAACCATCTGTGCAGCACTTCACCAATCATGGCCGCATGGTAGATTGGTCTTTGTCACCAATTACAGCCTTAGCCTACAGTCTTTTTGAGTAAGACGGTACAATATCTTTTTTCTCCTGGAAGGTTCTCCTCCACAAATACAGGAGCTCTTTCAGTTGGTCACCTCCCTGACTAAGGCCCTTCTCCTCCAATCCCTCACTTTGGCCAGGCGGCACGCTTTAGGAAGAGTTCTGGTGGTTCCTAACATCTTCCATTTATGTATGATGGAGGCCACTGTGCTTATCTGGGCCTTTAATGCTGCATAAATGTTTCTGTACCCTTCCCCAGATCTATGCCTCAATACAATCCTGTCTCGGAGGTCTACAGACAATTCCTTGGGCTTGGTTTGTGCTCTGAAATGCACTGTTAACTGTGGGACCTTATATAGACAGATGTGTGTCTTTCCAAATCATGTCCAATCAACTGAATTCACCACTGTGGACTCCAATCGAGTTGCAGAAACATCCCAAGGATGATCAGTGGAAAGAGGATGCACCTGAGCTCAATTTTGAGCGTTATGGCAAAGCCTATGAATACTTATGTACATGTGATATATATTTTTTCTTTTCTTTTTTTTTTAAATAAATTTGCAAAGATTTCAAACAAACTTCTCGTACATTGTCATTATGGGGTATAGTTTGTATAATTTTGAGAAAAATAAAGAATTTAATCTATTTTGAAATAAGACTGTAACATAACAAAATGTGGAAAAATGTGAAGCACTGTGAATGCTGTCCGGATGGACTTTATATTGGTCTTAATGTTAAGCATGAAAACCCCATCATTTGGTAACTCTTGCAGTTTACCATTTGAATACCATGGTGCTTAAAGAGATCTGCAGGAATTTGCAGAAACATTCACAGCCCAGCAATTTCTCTTTCACTTGGGACAGATTTACCCTCGCATTCAGGGTTTTTAGAAGACCACCATCCTGCGCAAATTTTGGTGTTTTCACTCCTCCAGGTCAAATTAGGCTTTAAATACAGGCTTGTTAATTAGCTGAAGAGTTGCATCAGGATGTTGGGAGTAGGAAAAACACCACTGTGCAGCCTTGTGGTACTCCAGAAGTGATTCACCATATTGACCTTCAGTTTGTCAATTCACCCACAAGAGTATTATCCAGGTTAGGCACTGACAATGCTAAGAAGGGCTGGGGTACAATCTAACCCAAAACCAAAACCATTCAGTAGAGTTAAGATCAGAATTAAGACCTGTGCAGGCCACTCGAGTTCTTTCACTCCAACCTTTCCAAACCATGTCTTTACACACAAGGGCACAGTCATGCTGAAACAATATATTCCCTTAGATATAGACAGGGCATACCAAGAGGTTCTATATAGTTGTGTGCTCCAATCTGAAGTGGATAACTACGGAAAGTTTTTACTTTTACTCTACTACATGGTACAACTAATATCTGTACTTCTACTTAACTATATTTCTGCATGGCATTGCATTAGATAACCACAGTGAGGTATATTATTATACTAATTGTACTTCACCAGTGAACAATTTAATTCCGTAAGATTTGAAATCAGACATGGAAACAGCACATCCATATACAAGAAGTAGAAAGAGAGAGAGAGAGAGAGAGAGAGAGAGGGAGAGAGAGAGAGGGAGAGTTTTACTATGATTTAAAGGCTGCTGTTAGCTTGGTGTTTTAATGATACTTAAGTAGATTTGAAGGTGAGCACTTTTGCACTTTTAATCGCATATAATTATAAATGGAGGTAATCTACTTTTAATGAAGTAATCATTTATTTAAGGTACCTCTACTTTTACCCAAGTGAAGGATTTGTGTACTTTGCTTGCCTACAACTCCATCCATGTCGTTTTGTGGAAGAACCAATGGGTATAATAAGGTATAAGATAAACAGTGTCTCATATTTCAGTAGCCACTTTGTATGGTCAGTCTGGTATATATTACTGACTACTGTACACTAATTTGTAGGACACAAATATTTAAATACATAGATGCTTACAGGATTTAAAGGCTACAGATCACCTTTCAAAAGCATGTCATCTACACCAACAATCAATACAGACTAGCTCTCAATTCAGAAATTTTCCTGGCCCAGATTAAACCAAGTTATGTTTACTGTCTACTTACTGTATGCCTGGTCTAGCATTTCGATCATACATAATTTAGCTCATGAAATGCTTGGCACTCAGTCAGCAAGTGCCAATCATGCAACCAGGAATTCAAAATCGCTGCACTTTACACTCTTATTGCCATCACCCCGGAGCAGTGATTTCCTCCCGATTGAAATATGATTTTTGAAGGAAACATGCTGGCACAAAAGGTGCGATATTTGTAAATACATCTGTTTAAAAGATATCTCAGTGATAATGCTTGATGAAGGCAAACATACATCTCCCCAGGTCCATACATAATGGATGCATCTCTCTTGCTCCCTTTGTTTCGCTCAGATGTGCTTTCTCTAATTACATGAAGACGTGAGCGTAATTTAAAACGCGTTAATAATTTACAGAGGAGAGGGGGGTGGGGGGGTGGGGTGGGGGGAGAGAACGTATCGTAAAATATTACCGTGCAGATGATGGCAGGAAAGCTTCAGCATTTCCAGTCACCATCTCAACCCAATTATGTAAGTGAGGTGAGCCAGGTATCAAGTCAGGGAACATCCTGCGTTAAATGTCAGATTTCAAAAGGTAAGTGTTGGTGATATAAAAGGTAGGGAGGTAAAGTATTTCATTTAATTAAAAACATTATGGAAATCATCCGGTGCATCTCTCTGCTCAGAATCTACAATACTACAATAGGATGTTCTTGTTTATTTATTTCCATTTTCATCTATTCAAACATTCATTCATTGATGATAGGTGGAGATTTCATGATATTTACAATAACATCTTTTTTAATCAAGCTGTCAGTCTGTTCCAATTCACCGTGCACAATTTATTTCCAAATGCCACTGATATTAATCCACCTCTGCTATTTAATGCTTTGTTTTTAAAGCACTTACATTCCGTACTCCTACACACTGTCTATTGCAAACGTGATAAAAACAGAAGTACAATGGAAAAGTACACCATTTCAAGGCCATTGTACCATATGGCACTTGCAGACAATGCTGATGTTTTCACTGCATTGGCAGAATGCATCCTTGACATTAATACGTTATACACTTACTATACAGTATATCATTACTATATGTATATTATTAATGCATCAGTACTGTTTTGACATTAACTTTGCATACCATGCTTGCAGAACATTGTTATATATTATACAATTACATTACATATGGACACTTTAGCTTTAAAGGTCATATATTATACTATTTTTTAAACAAGATAATATACGTTTTAGCGTCTACATTTCCAGCTGAAATACAGGGTAGATCCTTCATTATGACATCAACGATTCTTTGCTTGGCATCAATATTTCACTCCTTTTGCATGCTGTTCTAGTGATTTAAATGAACTGCCTTTGATCACCCCATTCCTAGCCAGTCCGAACGCAGGGATCCGAAACATCCCTTTCGGGGAACCTTATACGGCTGCATTGATGGATATGAGGGGCATACAAGTTAAACCATTATTTTTGATTGTGCAGAATAACAGAACACAGTTAAGAGATTAAAAAAAAAAAAAAAAAAAAAACGTAAATTCCTTTACCTCCCGGTGTTTCACTAGTGCTTGGATACCATCAAAGTAGAAAGTTTTCTCAGTACGCCGGAGCCACGACCCGATGCACTGTAAAAAAATGCCCTGCTTTGATCACCAAAGGCGTTCTGTCTTTTGCGAAACAATGTACAACCTCATACATGATTACAGGAACTCTGGAAGTTATTGCACACATCCCCTTTTACAGTTTTGACCTCACTCCAGACCATTTTCACATGTCTGGGCCATTAAAGGAGTTCCTGGTTTAACTTGAACGCTCCTCTTATAAGACCATTAATTCATAATAGCATTCTCGATATTTAGGGATGTAAAAGTTAAAACACATAAGAGATTAAGAAGGCTAGTGGTTAGCCTTATTTAGTGTAGCTCTTTAAAAAAAATGGCGCACAGAGAATGGCAAAGCTGGGCTGACCTGGGCATTGACCTGGGGGAGTACGAGGTCACATACAGTATGAGGTCTTTTGGGATATGAAGTCACAACAGCAAGGCTTTCATATGTCTCTCCAGTGTGTATAAACGCACAAAAAGCAGGCGGGAATGTTCTAACACTACAGAGATATCTGAATGTCTAAAATGAATAAAAAGTGATTTTTACATAATAGGCTCCCTTTACAAAAAAATAACATTTTGTGAAGATCTGTTGAAAATACAGGATATTGTGTTGATCTCAGGTCATGAAAGAAAATGAAAATCTCAGCAATATTTGCTACAGGTAAACAATTCCGTGGGTGAATAAAGTAAAACAGATCATGATATTGGTATATCCTGACTTTCTTTCCATTTCCATGGTTTATAGCGTTACAGATAATATCCGCCCTGCCACTGCGATATAAAATAATTGTATAGGCTCATTAATATTCAGTTGCTTCTGAGGATTAAGTCATTGAAGTTCAAATACATTTCTTGTGTGTGTGTGTGTGTGTGTGTGTAGATGTGTGTCTTGAAGTGTGTTAACACGAAGTTGAAGAAGCTCGAAAAGATCTTCACAAGAAGCTTGTGAGCTGAGGAAAAGCTAATTGCTTCCCTCATCACCAAAATGAAATAATGAAATTTAAATAGTTCAATGAATCATTCAGTGTAACACGTTTTGTTCATGGCTAATTTGCCAGTGATACCTTTCCAGAATTAATTAGGAGAGTGAACACGAGTGGGAGAGTAGCGGTTTCCACAGCTGTTTTGTCTCAATTAAACAATTCATGAGGACGCGCGGTCTCTGACTGGAAACGGGGACTCTAGATTAGTCCACAGACGACCACGGGCATAGGTGAGAAATAAAACGACTATTAGGCTAAATGAACTATGCAGATCACATTTGGCTTACTGAGCTACGCCCTCACGGCACAACATACACCTACTGAACACTCTGTGTGCAAAAAAGACCAAATGTCGTGTTGTAGGAGAGTTTTGAGTAGGCTATAGTAACTTCAATAATAAGTCCGGACTTAAGGACTGAATCTGAAAACCATTGCCTGGTCCTTTTCCAATCCACAACTATCCAGTTTCAGTGAAACTGCACCCGCACCCGCACCCGCTGTAGGTTAAAATTCCTGTTCTTTGCTGACAGGTGAGGAAAACAATATGGCCTTCTGTTGTCGTAGCCTCAAGGTTCAGCATTCTGTGCATTTTTTTGCTCTCCACGCTGTCTGGCCTCAACAGCCATGGCCTGGTCAGCAAGACTGCGAGTTTACACTAAACTGGTTTGGTATAATAACTCACATTAACACTTTTTACAGAGTAAACTACTCATTATGGACAATACATTGAACCTTAAAATGGATGAGCAACAAGAGCAGTTTGGATACGCCTGTGCCCATGATAGCCTGAGAGTTTTGTTTTTGGTTGACAGGAATGGACGCTGATGCATTGCTTCTGCTATTGTAGAACATCCCCATCAAGCTTTTGTAAATGTTTCTACTCAGCACAATGGTATGATTTATTTTGAGAAACTATATCCTTCTTGCCTGCCAGCTGGAATCTATTGTTAGTTACAGAACTGTCCGTCACTATTGTCTTTTCTTTTCTATTCTTTTTTTTTTTCATGTCATTCTGAGTAAACCCTAAATAAAACCAGTTAATCTGGTACCAACAACTATGCCATCAAATTCACCATTTTGATCTAATTCACAGAAATCTGACATGTTCTTGTCCATTAGCATTTCGTGAAGAAAAGATGGACAAACATAAGGATCTAAATGACTTTGACAAGGGCCAAATTCTGATGGCTAGACCACTGGGTCAAACAGTAGTTATATTTACTGTACCAAAAGTGGTCAAATGAAGAACAATCATGAACTTGTGCCAGGGTTATGTGCCCAAGGCATATTGTTGCACGTGAGGAGTGAAGGCTGGCCCCTTTGGTCTAATCGCACTGAAGCGCTTCTGTAGCGAAAAAGTTAATGCTGGTGGTGACAGAAAAGTTTCAGAACCCACAGTGCATAACAGCTTTCTGTGTATTTTGCCATGTAGCTGCAGGTAAGAATGACCATTACAAGGCACCTACAACAATAACATGAGCAACTTGACCTGGTCCGATCAATTATGTTTTTCATTTCCATTATATGAATGAGTGGTGCATCTTCATCATTTGCCTAGGAAAGATATGGCACCACGATGCACAATGAAAAGAAGGTATGCTGGAAGAGGTACTGTGATGCTCTGGGCAGTGTTCTAATGGGACACCATGGCTCCTGCCATTCTTGTGAATGCCATTTTGACACCATCTCCATACTTGGCCCCCATTGAGGACTTGAAACACGTAGATTTAAATGATCTGCTGCTAACATTGTGGTACTTGATACCACAGCACATCTTTAGAGGTCCAATGGGTTGGTTGGTCTGAAGTGTTTTGGAGACAAAAGTCTGTTTTGCTGAATATGTATCCAGCCATGAAACGTAAACTGTTGATCATCCCATCCTCATCTGTTGGCTTATAAGCCTTCCATTCCATTCACATTCTATACAAACTTTAATTCTTATGATTATTTTATAAATCTTTTATTCTTTTATAAATCTTTCATAAATAATTATTTTGATTGTGTAAAGCTGCTTTCTTAAAAATTCTTAAAAAGTGCTATACAAATAAAATTGAATTGAATTGAATTGAATGAATAAAACACACTAATAGCCAGCTAATTTATTTATTTATTTATTTGTTTGTTTTTTACCAGTGGCTATTTTAAAATGCACTCATTATTCACTGCATTATTAAGCTTTTCCTAATTGGGTTACTACATTAGGAGTAGAACACCAGCCATTCTGGCAAAGTCTGGGAACCCGACTAACGGAAGGCAGTCACGGCTCATCTCAGGAGGCCTATTAGAAATGTTGTTGCCCATGAGCATCTGCACGTTCAAACGTATCCCCCTAGTGACTTTCTCCTCTAAACAAATTTACACTAAATTGAATTACACAAATTTTACCTCATTGCTCTTTCCCTTCTTTTATTAATGTTTACTCGATTACACGCGTTCCAAATTTCCTTCAGCCGCCATTTGCGTTGCCAAGAACCGCTGAACCAATGCCAAGAACAATAAACCATTCCCTCCATCAGCACAATCTTAAATCAGTACACTCGGAAATAAGGGGGACAATTATCGGTTCGGTTTTGAATCTCCGGGCTCCGACAGCCCTGGGGCTTAACCAGTCGATATTGCAGCCAAATGATTTCTATCTGGTTTTAATGCTCACTGTGGCTGCAAACAAGCTAATGAAGCAAAGCTCTCTGTCAGACACAACACTCAATGTTAATGCGTGTTAGTGGTGTTAGTGTCAAGAGTTTCACACTGGTTCCATGGTATTGTGTCCTCCGTCATGGGGAAGACGCAGCAGGTAAAGTATGAAACTAACAGTAATGAGAAATTAATGCTCTCCAACAGTGCTGTGATGCTAATGTGTCATATTCGATAGCTGAAACTAATTAGCATGCCGCACCCTCAGGGCTTAAAAGTTTGAGAATTCGTTATTTATCTTATCATCCAAAAAATTATAATTTTAACTATAATTATAGTAAATACTCAGTAGATTCTCAAGAAGAAAAAAAAATCAAGTTTCATCCTTCCATGGAGGACTACCAGCATGAGAGTTTAAAAGCATACCTGGTGTGCTAAGCTAGCTAACACTAGCTAACCTTATTGATTTATTCAGTATTTTATTGATTTATTAAGAGAATATTCTGTCGGTTGTTTCTTAGTAGTATTTAAAACAAATTTCTGTTGTTTGTCTGCCCATAAATATGCTAACAAAAGATGCTAACTCCTGTAAAACTGCTCCATAACATGCTCCAGTGGTAGCTTGTGGCATTTTTCAGCATAAAGTATTTCTGTAGATAAGTAGTTAAAAAAAAAAAAAAAAAACAATAATCATTTGTGATGGTATGGACAGACAATTATTCTGCCTCCCATAATAAATTTTTATAATGATATAGGTACCATGGTAGCCCAATGGTACCTGGGACATTGTATATAGTAGCAAAGTGTTGCTGATAATACTGTGGTACTCATTTGCTGATATGTTACATGTACCACACTATGGTACATGGTTCCACCATGGGTTTATAGTTTGGTACAAAAGTATATGTACTACAGTATACATGTACCACGTATATAGTGTTATAGATGTTGTGGTAATGCCTGTACTATAGCATACCAATAGTATGAACTAATATGTCTAATATGGGACAAAACTTTAGTAGCCACTGTGGTGCCCAACAAATATCATTATATTCACCTTGTGGTATTGTGGTATACACCACTACCAAAAAACTACCACAGTACCCAGTGTATTGACTATTGATGTGTAGTGATGGCATTCAAAGGTTTATGGACTGCAGCATAGTAATACTGTACTATGGTCCCCATTAAAGTGTCATAGTACTGTACCCTGGTACTCTCTAATGTCCTATGGTGACTATACAGTACTACTACTATGGTATATTATGGTATGTTCTATACATTTCTCATGGGTTGCTAGGTCAGATGATGAACTTATGGTTTGCTGCACGCAAATTTAACTTCATAACTATATACTCTCAAAAGTATGAACTCGTCATAAGCTTTGAACTGTTTTGAAAAAAAAAAAAAAAAGGTCTTTAAGACTTTGCCTTAATCTTGTCTACTGCAATGCAATGAGATTAAGCACAATGATACTGAAAATTAATTATAACTCTTTACTAGCAAGGTATTTAAATATGAAATTCTTGTTTCTGATTGGCCGGAAGCTCTAACAGTTGTTTCAGTTGCTGTTGTATAATAATCCGCTCTTTCTAATATGTTATGGATTTTATAGCAATACAGTATCATGCACAGGAATTTCCTTTTTGTACTGTATGTTTTTAGAAGGAGTCTCCAGTGTCAATATTTGATGATGAGGGTACTGCTGCTGCTGATTCTTACCTAAAACCGAAAGAAAGAAAGAAAAAAAATGGCTGGTGAGGTTATCACTATTCATAGCTGTTATGTCATAGCAAAGGGTAAAGTGAGCTAACTTGTTTTCATGAATGTTCTAGAACATTAAATCTAACTAGAAATGAAAAAAAAAATAACTGTAAACATTGGCAAATTGAGGTAATATAGGTAAAATCAAACATTTCACAACTTTGATTATTTTACTGTTCTGTACATATTCCTTGTACTTTAGTTTTTATTTAATAATTCCTCAAAGAGCCTCTGTAAAGAATAAAAAAGAGAAAAGTGAATCTCTTGCTATGCCATATTCCATATTTATTAATTAATTTATTTATTTTTGGTCATAACCATAAGCGACGAATGAGAAAGAGAAAATTAAACAGTGGAAAACAAAGTTGATTATATGGAAATTAAAAGCCAATGAACCTTGTACACAAATCGCAATAATACTTCTCAGGCTGTCGCATGTGTCGGGAGAAGAAAAATTAAACGCGCCCCCCTGACCTCAAAGCTATATATTTAAGAGCAACATTTCTTTATGAAACACATTCTCCTGACATGCATCAAACAGGAGGATTTATGCAGTGGTTGAAACCATGCACAAGTCAATGTTGAAAGCCTAAACTGTCACATTATCTATGAACATGTATTGAGCATGCAAAGAGTGGAGTGGTGGAAGCAAAGCATTAGGGCAGAAATATACTTAATTTTAACTATCCGAACGTGAACGCATATCCTGTGTTCTTTCTGTGCATGTCCTCAAATAGGCGCAAGATACCATATATTCATTTAAACAGTAAGGGGGTTGTAGTCAATAAAACGGTGGAAAGTTTCGAGAAGACGTTGTGCTATCAGGTTCCGCAATTACCACCACCTGTATGATTTATTTTTACCGCTACACATTGACAAATACACATGTCCAAACATGCATGTCGAAGAGATGTTTGTTTACATCATGAAAAACTGATCGAATTCTCCGGAGTGCCCCCTACTGGAATCCTTCAGTAATACGCTAAAACATTGGCAAGTAACTACATACAGTAAACGCATGGTTTAACAGTAAGGACTGTCCTGCCTGGAAGACTTTAGCTGAGGTGCTACCATGTTTGCGTTAGTCTGCGCAATACACTTACTGCCTTCTTTAACACTTTATCTGTCAAAGAGGAAATGATCACCTTAAGGTTTCTGAGCAGTGTGGAAAATATGCAAAGAGGACGAAAGAAGGATAGAATTTTAGAGAGAGAGAGATTAAATGCAACATGCATTTTTCAATTTGATTTATTTATTTATTTATTTATTTATTTATTTTTGTAGCTTAAAGGGATTGTAGCGGTACAGCTTGTAGAACCGCCGCACCCTGACGACACTGGCATAGCAAGCACCTCACACTTTGCCTAACACGGCATCAGCCATGTTGCCGAGGCTGTGAACACGCTCTCTAACATCGCTGCTTTTCTCATCATCCACTTCTTTTTTCTTTCTCCCCCCCTCCTACTCCTTCGCGCTCTCATAAGCCGTTTTCGGCAAGCAATTAAATTCTCCACTGTGCATTTTTATTGCGTTATTCCCTTAATATACGGCATATTACCAGGAAAAAAAGTCAAAGAGGATTTGCAAGATGAAAATTACATTATAAAATAGTATTATAAAAAAAAAATGATAGAGAAGAAGGAAATTATGAATTCTAGGATATTTGATACTTAAGCGGCTACCTTGCACGCTCAGTTTTGGGAAGAAAATAGACTAAGACTGCACATTAAAAGTAAAAAAATATATAAATAAATAAACCACTTGGATATTTATTGACCTTTATGGAGGTGAGCGCTTTCCTTCAGCACCTCTGAGCTGAAGAATATTTCAAGAACTTTCAAGAACTGATGATGCTTGAAGTGTGGTTGTTCCCTAAAAACCATTAACATTGTTTAAAACTTTCAAGGCTTCCGAGAGTGATCCTGTACAGTATATAAAAATGACAGCCTTGGATTGTTCTGTTATAGCTCTTGCCTTGTGTTAACAGGTTCCAGATGGTTACAAGCAATATTTACGTTATTTGGTTATAGCTCAAAGTGGCATTCGTGAAAATGAAGAACGCAATGAAAATATGGTATGTGCTAGTGTGTCGAGGCGACATCCACCCATCCATCCATCCATCCATCTTCCTACCAACAATTCTAAATAAAACTGAATACTATTTTAAATGTGGGTTTGTATGTGCTATATGACGTGCCTCCCTAAGGATCTTTACACATACAGTAGAAATGTGTTACTGTTTGTTTGCTTGTAGGCGTACTCCTCCTCCGCATCTTTACAGGGGGTTATCTGATCATAGGTGAGTTCATCTGATCTGATAAACCATCTGCCCTACTTTTTTAAACTGGCATACAAAATCTCTCTATAATCTCTCTATCCCCCCTCCCCAAAAAAAAAAAAAAAATGCCGGGTGGGATCTTCTAAACGGCTTGGCATTTTTTTCATTGGCTCATTATCTGGCATTCTTCCGATGTTAAGTTCACCAGCAGTGCTTCCCAACCAGCCTCACATCCCACACACACACACACACACACACACACACACACACACACACACACACACACACACACACACACACACACACACCTTCCTCCCATGGATACACCCTTAGTGCCCAGCTTGGCAGCACATCAGATAGTTCGGAGCTACAAAGCTGCAGGAATTGGCACACCAAACTTCTTCTTCTTTTTTTTTTTTTTTTGAGTTCATGCTCCTTTTTTTTTTTTTTTAATCTGGAATATATATATATATATATATATATATATATTCATATATATATTTATACTTTAAAAGTAGAGTGACACGCATCCACTAACACATATATCAAATATGCGTATTTTGTCAAAGGAAGATCCCTTTCTAGACGTCAGGTTAAGCAAAAGATGTTTTGAAAGTGTCATGTCAATATGTGCCTATTTAAAAAGAAAGAAAAAAACTGTTTCCACTGATCTTTTTTTCAAGAGAAAAGACAGGGAGGCATTAATGACATAATTGCTCTCTCTTCCCTCTAGCCACTGCCTCATTCGATTTCTTATCAAAAGGGATTGAGACACTATTATTGGGCTTCCTGGAGGTGTTAGATGGCTGAATTCAATAAAAACGGGAAAAGCCAAACAACTAACAGTATTCCTGAGATCACAAGGCTGAGGATTTAACAAGGTCGCTCTTAGATGTAGTTTGGTTTCAATCCGTTCATGCATAACAAATAATTAATATTTTTAAATATAGAAACATTTTTAAGGACCAGGCAATAAAGGTTGTTTAGGCACCCTGTTGAAATGTTTCTTATTATTATGAGGGTGTTCAGGCTCCCTAAGGTGTATGTGTGGAAATCCTAGTGACATTGTGTGTGTTTGTGTTATTTTTATGGGGTAAACACCAAAAGTGCATAGACGTCTTCTTAGTAATTGTAGTCTATAGTATTGTTTCACAATGTGACCGATATGAATTTAAAAGTAAACCAATACATTTGGGGGTAAAGAAAAAAAAATAGTTTTTAAATGAACTTTTTAATTAATATGGGATTTTGAAGAAAATGTTTTAGAAAGTTTCATAATTTATGCGATGTTACAGTAATAGTCTCAGGTGATTGGATGCTTTACATATTATTAAGAATCATTATTAAAGGTATTATTATAAAAAAATATATTTAAAAATATATAATATATTGTAATATTGTTTTTTTTTCTTTTTATAAATGTGTACACAATGCATAATGGGGTTAAATATGAAAAAAGGTATTATTAATGTTATTAGTATTATTATTATTGTTGATGTTATTTATTTATTTATTTATTTATTTATTTATTTATTCATTCCCATAAATTATATTATATATCAGGAAATATGCAATAGAGATGCAAGAAAAAACAACAACACAATAATATTGTCATATGATCAATAATTTAATTCCATTCATAATCAAGATTTATATACTGTACAATACCATGTCGCCATAAATTAATCAAATAAAGCACGTGTAAATGATGAACCCAATGTTTCAATCCAACCATGGAGCCACAGCTAACTCCCTCAAATCATACCCATTATACTGAACTGTACAGTATGTTCATTGTTTATGGGTCAGGGTTGATTGACAAAGAAATTCCTTGATAAAAATATGTCTGAAGTAACCTGAAATACTTGATATTTAACACCAAGGGACAAATATAAATACATACTGTATCAAAGCTGGGATTAACCATCTAGCAAACAGGTATATTAGATGGTAGGCTAAGGAAACAAATTTTCAATTTAAAATTTTATAAATACTTCCTACAAAGACGATTTATTGTATGTCCACATAATATTATTATGTTTATCAGCTGTATAAGAAGTGGATTCATTTAAACCATCACTTACACCCTCCTAATAAAAGTGCAAACATCATAAAGCATGAACCTAGCATGACCTAACTATTAATG
This sequence comes from Clarias macrocephalus, assembly GCA_011419295.1. Classification (NCBI taxonomy): domain Eukaryota; kingdom Metazoa; phylum Chordata; class Actinopteri; order Siluriformes; family Clariidae; genus Clarias; species Clarias macrocephalus. The sequence goes on from JAAGKR010001473.1 coordinate 107,522, forward strand.
ATCCAGATAATTAAAGCCTCCTGGATCGCTGGAATACAACAGTGGTAACTTGGGCGTGTCTAATCAAGGCATTAAAATAAATAAAAATAATAAAAATCATTATAGGAACATTGGTTATAATCCAGTTCTCATAAAAAGGTGCATTCTTCCTTGCTTGTACACAGCACTGCCTCTTTAAATGAATTCATGAAGAGTCTCACTTAGGGGTTAGCAGCCAAGCAAGAAACCTGTTAATATCCGCCTTGACAAGGGCATCAGGGTTCAAATGGATGCTGTCAGCCAGAGGCCGTTGTGGGTCTCTCACAGGAGATAGAGAGAGCGAAAACAAATCATCTATGAAGATCAAGGGAGTGTTTTTGTTGAGGATTTTTTTTTTCTTTTTTCACTTCTCCAGTGAAAAGAAGAGATTAAGTATTTCAGATACTGTAGGACATTCCTTCAAATTTGATTGTGAAGCAGCCAAAACCAAAGGATAAGGATTTATTTATTTATTTATTTTTACATGAAGATATACAGTACGTATAACTTAATGATCGTGACTAAACCCCCCTCACCCCAGGCAGAAGATTGCTTACCGGATTGCCACGTCAAGCAAAGACGGGTGTGTAAAGAATAAATTCCCCGGTGAGTTCCTGCAATCAGGTTGATGCAAAGCAGCGTCAATGGGAGCAAGACCTCAAAGCTATAGAGTAGCTCTCACTCAACGGCTTTTTCTTAGGGTAAATCTCAAAGCTGGACTCTGGATGGATTAGTGTAGTCCATTGGCGGGGCAATAGAAATATTATCAGTGGTGTTACAGGACACACTGGGGGCGAGCAAGAGTCCGTGACATGCTTTGACTTGGGCGTTCTTTCAGTTCGCGTTCTATATCGGAGTGACACACACACAAGAGAGAGTTCTATTGTCAGAAGAGGATAGCTTGACCACAGGGCCAGTGAGCCGTTAAATCCAATTATATCCAATTACCAGGAACCCTTATAACAAAGAGAGGGCTGTTATTTCGGAGAACGGGAGAGAAGATTGAATCTGATTGTACCCCGGGAGTCAACAGCGAGCTAAAAATCTCAGGATGGATGGACTCCGACGATGGACCAAAACAGACTCATGTTCTGACTAATTGGACGACTTCATACAGTATACTCAAATGGTGGACAAAAGTATTGAGACAAAACATCGTGAAACTATTATAATTGTTTTTTTTTGTTGTTTGTTTGTTTTTTATAATAACAATCAAGACAATACTTATTTCTTTACTCTGCAAAGTCTGCAGGTCTCTGGTCTCGCTCAATTACGTCCAGAAGTCGGCTTCTTGACTGCTCCAGTACGGCCGTCTTCACCAACAAACAGTTGTCCAACAGTTTTCTCCTGGGTTTAGGTCTGGAGATGACCCAGGCCAGGGCTCCAGAAGCTAAAATTAGCCTGTTTTTTATTTTTTTATTTTTATAGTTTTTCAATTAATTGGCACAACTTTTCAGCCAGATAGGCCAGGACTAATTAGTGGAATGAACTGCTTTGTTGGTTTGCAACTGGGCACAGTGTGAATGCATGGCATATGTTGCCTTAATACTTTTGGCTGCCACTGTACATTTCTGCCACTTATTACTGTAGGTCACAAAATACATTCAACTGGAAATGTTGAAGTGGGTACCAGCTCAAAGATCCTGTCGAAAGATCCTTAACTAGAGGTACAGCCTGGTTCATAAGTATATGGACAATAGAACCGTGAATAATTTTCTGCAACGTTGGATGGTTTTTTCCAGGCTAGCGATACATGGATATGTGGATCCTCTCTCTTATGATGCTAGGCGAGAGCACTGAGCTGCAGCTCACAGTCAGCCATATAATCGCGGATGTAAACGACCAACACTCGACAGGGGGTACAGCATTTCATTAGGAGGTATTTTATAATAAAATAGCAAATGTATTACAAAACTGTAGGCTAAGGTAAGTGTCCTGAGCATATTTAAAATAGGCTAAGCTGCGATGTGAAGCACAACGTTAAATGCTTTTTCACACTCAACCCGATCTGCATTTCACACTGTTCCTTGAGATTTTAGTAACACGGGTGCTGGGAGCTGAAAAACTTAATTCCATTATAGAGCACAATTCTAAAATCCCAGAAACCACGAAATGAAACGTGACATGAAACCAGCATTTTCTGAAAGCTCGAAAACGAAAAAAAAATAAGAATTAGAATTAGGATCAGCTGATACAGATGATATATGTCTGGAACAAATAGAGCCAATCTGAGACGGGGGATTCATTTTAACAGCTGTTGTGTTATGAAGCCTGTAACGATAAGTAATTGCAGGGGATTAGCTGCAGGCTGCCGCACAGACTGAGACTGATAAACAGAGAATTGGACTGTGCTTTTTGATGAAATTCTAAAGGTGGATCAATATCCCAAATATTACAAGCGTGCCATCAATTTCAATTATGTTTAACCAGACACAATATGGTTTCATATACACAGCACTAAGGGCACTGTGTTTCAGTCATTCATACCAAAGACCGATGGGTCTGTGACACTGATTAACATTCTTGATTAGTCATATTCAGCGCAAGATAACGCTGCAATAGCAACCAAAAAGAGCAGATACTACTGTAAGTCTGAAGCTTGTCGATTTATAATATGCTAAAGTGGATTATTAATAATTGCTGTAGGAATGGTTTGTATGGGGAATAATTATGAGGCTAATAGTTATTTCATTGCTAATAATTGTGTGATTATTAATCAATTTTAGTACATGAGATAATATTTCCCTTTAGATTTCAATTCATTTGCTTGTAGTGTTTAACTGAGTAGCCTTGCACCTCCATGGTCAAGGGTTCGATTGACCACGGATTGCTTCGGGGGAGCCTTCTTGGATCCGTGTTTGTGGAACTTGGATGTTCTCTTCGTGTTTCTTCCCACATTCCAAAGACATGAAAATTAGCAAATTTGGGTTCTGTGTATGCCCTTTGCTGGACTGACGCCCTGGCCAGGGTATACCCCCGGGTTACACCCAAAGTATCCTTGGATAGATTCCATGCCTCACTGGCCCTGTACAGGATGAGCGGTATAGAGGATGAATGAATGCTTCTTGTGGCTAAAATTGGTATAACATGCACATTGCTATTGTTTAAGGAAAAAAAAGTTTGCCCCCTGTGGTCATAGCTGGTACAACAAGCATACCGTCATAGTTTGAAGGAGAAAACCTTTATCCTCTTGCTGTCTTAGAGAGTATACATGAAAAATAGGTTTTGTTTAATATGTAAAAAAAAAAAAACTGTTTTGTGTTTATATCTGGCATAAAATGCTAATTATCATTTCAAGAAAAAAAAAAAACTAAAAGCTGCCCCATGTGGTCAAAACTGGTATCACGTGCTAATGAAATCGCTCCTTTTTAAAAAATATTTCTTTTCATTATATCCTTGCATCCTTATATCTATTTATATCCAGTGAAATGTGTATTACCCTATTTAACGATAATTACTAATCACTGAAATAAAAATTCTATATTTGTAATTTACATGATCCAAAACCTGTGCTAATACAGTACAGTCATACCTTATTTCTTCATAGTAAATTAAATTAAAAGATGTAAATTACTTTAAAATAAAATAAAAAAACTTAACAAATGTTTATCTGTGCCTAAAGATGCAATTTCATTGGTTTAAATGTTTGTTTATGTAACACCATCAGCAGCAACCTCATTTCCCCTCTCGTCTGGTCCAACCACACAGCATTCAGCATGAGCAGTACTAATCACCTGCATGATCATCTGTCATCATCTGCACCTGTTTCTCACTGGTTCATGCCTTAAATTAGAGTTATTTTTTTAATGCTTGAATGATTCATAGGTCACTGTGTGGCTTAACAAACAAAAACTCTAAAAACTGCTCAGGTACTGCGACTGAACTGAAAACGAAGGCCAAAAACTTGCCAAAAAATTTGATCCAAATAAAAAAAAAAATAAAATAAAAGTCCTTCAGGAAGCCTGGAGAATTATTCCTCAAGACTATATAAAAAAATACAAGAATGTCTGGCTCTTTGGAAGCAAAATCTGAAGAAATTGAAGAAAGAGTGGCTTGCACAGTACATATCATACACTATATATAATATATATATTTTTTTGCATTGCAAGTCAAAGTATCTATGTGAGTTGTTTATATATTTGTGATTTTCTTCCCTTCCATAAATAAGATTGACAGGAGGTCTCGGGGATTTAAAGGGCACGGAACGGCTCATACATTCATTAAGGACTTTGATTAAGATGTTTATTTGTGGCAGTGTTGATTACACGTCACACAGAGTGAACAGCTAATACCGTATCAATGTTAATCAGTCAGTACGTGCCAGCAGGGAGCAATCCGACTTTGTGCGTGGATATTAGCATCTGGCAACTTTTTGTCATTTTAACAAACCCCCTTAGCTCTCTTTACTGCCTCACAGCCTCAACAGTCAGCAGCTTGAGCATTTTTTTCTTCTTCTTCTTCTTTTTTTTTTTTTTTTTGGATTTGCAGTGTGTTGATTTGCATTCATGAGCAGTTGGCTCCGTGGAGGTGTACGAATGATCAATGTCATTTCCTCTCCATTTCTATGATCAATGCTACCTCAGCAGGGGCCCTGTCCACACGGTGACTGGAGTTTTTAAACAGGCACCATCTGCTGGGTCCCTGAAGGAGGAGGAAAGAAATGGCAGGCGGACTTGCAGACAACACTTTGGGGCCTGAGAGTGTGAGTGTAAAAAAAAAAAAAAAAAAAAAGCAAGAGGGGTTTTAAATAGCTAGTTAAAACAGAAAGCTCAGAAAGGACAAACACACGGTCTGAGATCAAGCGAATGAGGGTCATTTCACTGCATATCTTAAATGTATATCTCCTGGGCTCCTGATGATGTTGACTCTTGGAATATGGTTATGTTATAGTTTAAAAGAATCTTTTTGCTCTCTTGCTTTGATTCCAATTGCACACACAGGACAGTCCTTCAAACGATCAAAACTGTCCAATCGTGGTACAGTAAGTCTGTGTCCAATGAAACATTCCTAATAAAGTGGCAAGCGGTACGGGTACAGTATATAACAACCCCAGCGTACACCGTCTGTCCTCTACTTGAATATGTGTCGAATCCCATTGCCATTTTTATGTTGATTTTGAGACGGAAAATACGTTTACCGATGCTTCCCTGCTTGATCCATGCGAGCGTGACTCCAAGATTACACGTGGAGTGTTTGTGCGATTGTCCGAAGTATTCCCGCGTCGAGAGGTGTGTGAGTGTGTGTTTGTGCGCCTGCTTTCGGTGTGTGGTCTTCTGTTATCTCTCTTTGCCAGGCTCTCTCAGCAGACAAATACTCCTTAAACCAGAGGCCGTGCATCAGACAGTCACATGGGTTTGGCCAAATGTCACAGAGAGAGAGAGAGAGAGACGGAGTGAAAAAAAGGGGAGAATAGATGGGAGTCAATGACAGGGACAAGGCAAAAGGGGAGTGGCAGATAGCGGGCCTAGGTTGAGGAAAGAATAGAGATGAAGCGGCATGAGAGGAAGAATAAACAAAGGAAAGTGAGAGAGAATAAATGTCCGGAGCAAACGAAGGTTTAGAGAATGATGAGATAGAATACATATATACGTATATATGCAGATTATGGATACAAACGCTCCATCCAGTAGAGGGTGTATTCAGTAAAGTTCCTTACCATGCATCCTATTACATCCTCTTGTCTGAGCCTTCTTCAAAACTGTAAATCTTTGCTCCATATAATGAACAGTAATAAACTCCAGGGATCGGCATCCGGGAGAACGAAACCACCCTGCACGTGCAGATCCAACCACACGCTCTCCAGGTATCTTCTGTTAATTCAGGCAGCATCCAAAAAAAAAAAAAAAAAAAAAAAAGCAAAGATACCTTGTTCCTCCCGGGGCGTGCGGAGCAAAACATCTAATGAAATCTGCCACACCACTTTCCATTACACAAAAGCAGTAATTAATGGAACCTCATTAATAATTCCTGTCCCTGATCCCTGGATTTTATTGCCAGGGACATGAATTCCGAGAACTACTACTGTGCTGGAAGCATCCCCATTTGGAAGGGTACAGGATTTTGCTAGTCAGAGATGGACCAAAAACAAATAATAATAATAATAATAATAATAATAATAATAAAAATTCTGTTGAATTTATTTTTCAGAACCAAAGGTTGACCCATGATTTAAATCCATCCATCTTACCCTTTTTTCCCACCATCATAACGATTTCGAACAAGACTCATCTGCCACTAAGCGCAGGCACGTTACTTCGATTATCAATTTTCATCAATCCATCAATTATGTTGATTATCTCGTTAAAAGTTAGTGTCCAAGATCTACTCTGTATCAGATACAGCCTGATGGAAGTTTGTTGAAACTGGACTTTTGCCCAACTTCTCGGTGGGTACTTTAAAGCAGAGCAGGTGCCACAGCCCTCAACCGGGGAACCACTGCACTGAGACAGATGGCAAGCCAGAAAATGTGTTACCTGTGTATAAAAATAATGCCAAAGCATGATTTGTTTGCAGCTGTTAAAGAATGATAAATGTGGGTAAATGCTGTAAACACAAGCACACTAAATTATAGAATAAAAAAAAAAAAAACATTGCTTCAAATCTTAGATTCCATTAGTCCAGACCTTTAGGATATGATGTGTTTTAAACGAAGAGTAATACAGAATTATTATATACAGTACATTATATTGCCAATATCCAGGACGCCTGGTTGAAACACTCATATGATGGCCTTTCCCAAAATGTTGGCACAGCATATATCTACCAAAAACCCCCAAACTGTCTAAAACATACTGAATTTATGCTGTTCCAGTAATATTTACTGTCACTTACAGTACAGTACAGTACACCAAGATGCACAAACCTGTTCCAACATGATATTGCCTTAAGGGCGTAAGGACGTGCTTTGCCAAGGTTGATTCCTGGAAGAACCTCAGTGGCCTGTACAGACTGTTGGAATGAATTACGTACGTTTTAGGTATTTAGCAGATGCCCTTATCCAAAGCGACTTACTGTACATTTTTATCTCATTATACATCCCCAGCCAGGTTGAGGTTTAAGGGCCAACTTGGTGGTCGTGGGATTTGAACCTAAGACCTTCCGAACCATAGTCCAACGCCTTAATCACTGAACTACCCCTGATCCCCATTAGAGAATTAGAACTCTGAGTTTACACCAGGCCGGCTGATACTGTATCTTACCAGATAGCAGTGCACAAACGTTGGTTTGGGTGTGAAAAATCAACACAATTAAAAAAAAACTAACGTTTTAGAAAACCGGAGACGAATAAGTGTGAAAATGTCAATTTTAACGCCCGTGATTTTAGGATAACATGTCAGGTGTTCACATACTTTTGGTCTAATAGTGCATCCCACTTTAGGCCATGTACAGTATATTTTACCCCTTGTATGCCATGCAGAAGGCCAGGGTTCAATTCCCATCCAATGCCCAAACCCCGTCACTGAATGTAGTGGATAAAATGGGAATTTAATCAAGGACGGCATCCTGCGTAAAAACCTGTGCCAATTTAGCACACTTCATACAGTATGCGCTGTACTGTATAGTATAGGTGTGAAATAATAATAATAAGCATAATGTGCATGAATTATTTGAAAACGATTATATGAAAACATATGCATGCTGCTTCAATTGCAGTGCAAGGTTATGCATAACCATTTGGATCATGCATTATTAATAAGGCACATCGTTTTAAATAAAAGATGTTCACATGCCTTGTGACACCAACGAAGCCTGGTGTTCAATAAACCTCAAAGAGGATACCGTATATCTGTAAGAATAATATCTCAGGTGACATGTGGCCTATAAAGGCACGGTGGTACGGTGTCACATGAGATGTTTTACGGTTATGGTGTTTATACTGTATACAGTACAGTATGGAGCACGGTTGTATTCTGGTTATGTTTTATGTGATTATGTGCTGTCATTTTCTCGATACTGGTTGCTTTTGGTTATTATTCTGTAGCAGAGTAAAAGCGGCGGCTGTGATCCACATCAAAAAGGCATGCATTTCGGGATGCCTGAAAAATCATTCGCCTTTGTTAACGTTCTTGCCGTCACACCAGACATATGGCGCGACATAAGGAAAGTATGACAAAGTCAACATAATAAATGAGTCCGTCTCAGGCGGTTTCACTGTGACGTCAGCGGCAACCCTTGGTTAATTAGAGCGAGTAGGGCTTGAGAGGATTTCTCATTTGGCACAAACTTTAGTACCGGTGCATGGGTGTGTGTGTGTGTGTGTGTGTGTGTGTGTGTGTGTGTGTGTGCACGCTACAGCATGTGTCTCAAGAGACCCAGTGTTTGTCTGGTTTAATAGCAATCCCTGTATAAACAATGATCCTTATGCACACACATGTAAGCCCCTAATATTGAACAGTACACACGCACAAGCACAAGCACACAAGCACATCAACTTTTGGACACCTGTTTCAGGTAGATTGCTCAGAGCACCCTGATGTGTGTGTCAGTAATATAAGACAGGGCTCTGACTGTGATGCAGACGAATTTAGAATAAACGCAGCAGGTCAGAGACAGCATGAGACACACTCACACACACACACACACACAAACACTTTTTTTTTATTTCACACACATACACACGTGCACTAACACACCTTATAGTATAAGCACCATCTGTTAATACACTATTATAAACTACAAGCCCGTCTATTCAATTGAGAACAACTTTTTTTGTGTGCGTATAAATCAGGTGAAATAAAATACCAAGCATTATTTCATCTTTACCTTTAACAAAATAAGGCTTATTTCTTAGCTCGAGCATAATTTTGATAATCTCATAGTTATCATCAACCTACTGTATATGTGTACATAGGGTGGGTCTCCAATACGCTGCAATCAGTAATGCTTTGTAATATTCCTCTAACATATAATTAAAAACTGTATCTATTTTACCTACATTTCTTTCAATTTGGCATGCCGTAGATTAATCAAGGAAATAAGTGAACACTAATGTAAGTAATAAATTATTCAAATGCTAAAATACTGAGCACCTAAAAAGACATGGGTGGAAAATATAAACGTTGGAGGGGAAAAAAATCCACCTTTAAAAATATATAAATTGGCTAACAGGATATGGGTGAAAAAAAATTTAAGCTAGGAAAAAAAAAAAAAAGTTTGCGAGATCTCGCAAAACTTGACTCTTCAGCATTGTTGATTTAGTCCAGCAGGTGGCAGTAGGAACGCTCCAAAAAGCTTGATCCTTGTACGCGCAATACCAATCCAGTCCAGTGAGTGTCAGTAATGTGCCTAAAAGCTGGCTGTCAACCGCTAAAAAAATAAAGGAATAAGAAATAGCATACAGGAAAAGATAATAACTCAGATTAGAGTTACTCATACGTTGTTAAAAAGGCATGAAGAGAATTAGATGAGTTTTACTTTCAGGTTGGCCTAAAATATAAAGACATTCAGTTTGTACTCGGAGCTTGCTCTATCCGTATTTCTTGCGTTTTGTGTCTTTGTTTTTCCTTTAACGAATTTTTCCCCCTCATCCTTGTACCTTTTGGGGCTCTGTACGTTACAAAACAAACTAATGTTTGTAGAAAATATACGGAGGCTGATGAGGAAGTTTTATAAATAAAAATGATGGTTTTAGAAAACAAAACTATGTTTTAAGAAAACAAACCGGAGTATACCAGAAAACTGTATACAATTTTTTTTTAAACAAAACAAACGTATGCCATTCATCAAACAAACTAATGAATTTGCATAAACTGAAATTAACAACAAAAAAAAAATTTCTTTAAAGAAAAAAAAAAGAAAGCAGATCATTTTGCAAAACATAATTATGTTGTAGTGCCACAAAAAGAAAAAAAAAACATGCTTTTAGAAATCAAAATCATGCTGTTGTGTAGCTTTTAATAAACAAATTCATGCTTTTCGAAAAGCAAAAGTACAGTATATGGTCTAACGTTTATAAGACAAATTGATGCTGTAGTGTAACTTTTGCAAAACAAACAAAGCTTTTGAAAAACAAACTGATGCTTTTAGCAAAATTAACAAAACAAAGTGAAAATTAACTGAAAATTAGACATGAAATGAACAAAACTTTAACAAAATAATGTTATGTACTCACTCATCATCTATATCACTTTATTTTGTCACGGTGGGCCAGGAAACAAGGAATCGCACCTGGCCGGGGACTGAACCTTTTAAATTATTTTTTATTTATCAAACTAATGCTTTTAGACAAATAAACTGATCCTGATCATTAAACAAATTAATAGATAATTAAAGATAATTTTAATTGGCATTAAAAAAGAAAAAAATTACTTTATAAAACGTAAAAAATTACACAGTAATGTAACTTAAAGACAGATGTATCTGTAACTTTCTCCAAAACATGTCTATACAGTATAGCTGAGAAAACTTGATGCTATAAAACAAAACAAAATGATGCTATAAAATAACTTCACAAACAAAATTACACTGGAGTGTTACTTTTACAAAATAAGCCAATCCTTACAAAAAAAACAAACTGATGTATTAGGGAGAGCGTTGTTGTTGTGTAACTTACAAAACAAAACAAAAAATGACAGCAGATAACAAACAAAGGACACAAACAGATGTTTTGACAAAACAAAATTGTGTTGTAGCGAAAGTTTGACCAAACAAACAGATGCTTTTAGAAATCAAACTCACGCTGCTGTGTACGTTTTAATAAAGAATCTGATGCTTTTCTTTTTCAGAAAAACAAACTGACGTAGATGTGACATTTTACAAAACAAATCAATGTTTGGAAAAAAGACAAAAAACAGATGCTGTAGTGTGACTATAAAAAAAAAGAAATATGCTGACTTGATGGTGTAACTTAATTTTAAACACACACACACACTGGGGCTGCTCTCGAAATATTCGTAAAAAAATAAATCAGGCGGAAATACTGAGACGAAAATGTTGAGTAAATCATCTAAGATCAGTATCTCTTACACTCTCCACTGCACCCGGCTATCACGGAACGGGAAAAAAAAAAATAAACCATATAGATTGGTCTAATTATTGAGCACTGAGTGAAATTTCCTATTAAACAGCTTGAGTTCTTTATTGAATCGGATTTTACTTTTAACTCATTTCTCCTCCTCTTTTTTTTTTTTCGTTTTCTATTATGTGCATCTGGTGCCATAAAGCCTTCTGAGAAAAAAAAAATGAATGATGAATGTTGAGAACATGAGAGGACCGACTATCAATTAAACGAATAAATGCTTCCATTGAGAGAGCGAACGAGGCGCCGAGCCGCTGCGAACACCTCCCTGTGTGGATGATTCAGACTCCTCCGGTCCGGTCGGCCCACACGGCGTTCGCCAGCATCTGCTCGTGCCACGCCACACTGAAGCAGCTGGATAGCTGCTGTAAAATCTCATTTCAGACTCATTACTATTCATAAAGGGAGGGGCGAGGGGGGGGGGGTACTGTATTTTCAAACGGTAAGTCCAAAGACGCAGCTGTCTCGGTGTATCAATGAAGGAATCGACATCGAAGTGTGCAGATGAAAGAGAGAGACAAAGATTGATGGTGAAGTGAGAAAGGTGTTTGCAGTTCATTGTTTTTTTCTTCTTTTTTTTTTTCACCTCATAAACATGTCCACAGGTGAAATAAAGTATAAAGCATGAACGAATCCAGCCAAGGTACTGTACAGTACGTACCTGTCCTGATCTGAATTTCAAAGAACTCGAACTTAACGTGAGTATAAATTTAAGATTTAACTCTGCCCGCCATATTCCTGTTTACTGCTGTGAGGCACATTTTTATTGTGTGGAGTTGGGGGGGGGGTGAAAAATACATGAAATATTCAGCACCTGTCTAAAGTCTGCCTGGAAAGAGTGGGTGAATGGGGTGAGTGTCGGTTATGATTGCGTGTATATGTGTGACACAGACGAGGAGTGAAAATTGTGGGGGAAAACAGCGCAAGAGAGAGAGAGAAAGAGTGATAATGAAAAAAAAAATCTCAAAGAGCTTTCTGCAGCAGCGGCTGTGCACTGAAACGATAAAAAAAAAATTTAAATGACAGCCTAAAATTAAACACACCAAACACCAAAAGTTATTGTTCAGTGAAAGTGGAAGCATTTTATTATGTTGAGGTTCAATTTCTCGTGTAGGAATAGGCACGAGTGTTTTTTAGGAATTAGCGGGAGCAGCAGCTACAGCACAGAGTGGGAAATTCAATCCTGTAGCAGAATACTCTGATACGTAATTCTGATCTATCAAGTGCATGTTAGGCAGTGGACATTTCTGTGTTTGAGCTAACTATCTATACGAGGCTTCTCAAGGTTCCAGGTTCGATTCCTGCCTCAGGGTCAGTGTGCATTTTCTCCTGGTGCATGATGGCTTTCCTCTAATTACTCCGGTTTCCTCCCACAGTCCAACATTACATGTCCAACATTATTGAACATTAGGTCAATTGTCATGCCTAAACGTCCAGTTGTCCAAATGCTACGGTGACGTTAATCTGGCAACGTTATGGATGTTGAGACAATATTGGTATTAAAATTACTTTGATGAAATAATGTTCGAACGATCAATTGATCAATTGTATAACGTTGAAAGAAGGCTTCTAATACAATGTTGCAAAAGTGAATTAAAAACCAAAATAATACCACACTGATGGCCTGATTGGGATTCAATCTCCAGTTGCTGTGGTGGAAGTGCTGTGTGCTTACCACTGGACCACTAAGGATCACGGTGTTGATGCTCACACATATTGTAACAATGCACAGCACAAACGTTACATTACAGCAAAGTAATTCATGATTCTAAGATGAATCTCATGGTAAATTTAAAGGGATGCATGACACGAGATACACACGCCGTTTAAATTCTAGGAATTTAACGAAACATGGACATATCCGGATTGTGTACGAATTGATGTTAATCAGGATAACTGCTCTAAATAATTATAAAATTTTCTGCGTTTTGAGCTTGTATTTGCAAAGTTGTTCACTCCCTTAATATTATCTCAATGAAATTTTATCAATAACAATGTCATTACGACGGTCTTCTAAGATTAGGGTTCTTGCTGGATCAAATCCTAAATCATGGCCACTAAACAACTTTGATTCAATCTTGACTCCTTAAGCGTCAGAATGAAAATTACACCATTTCGACTAAGACTAACACTGTTCATCAGTCTGATCATTTGTCACCGTAATTGCGATTACAATCACAGCCGAAGCAGACGAGAGACAAAGGCAGAGCACAGAGCATAGATTTCTCACACTCACTCAGATGGACGGAGGTAATGTTTTGTTTTGCTCGTTTGTTGCCAATGAGACCTATACGGTTTGCTCCAGAGTACTTTAGGATATTATACTGTATAGTATTACTGTAGGATGTAGACAAGTCCTTTTGACAAGTCTTCCTTCCACAACCTCTTCCAATCACCATGTATTCCGAAATATTTTATCACCATCCCTTTTTTTCGGATCATGTTTTGATGATGGTGCTGAAAGACATTATTCCAAAATTCTTGTCCTGATGTCATTCAGCCTATAGATATTAAAATCATCTCAGCCCATTCTGCCTCATCCTGAAATAACTTTCAAGTGAACCCAAGATTGAATATTCTAGTATAATTTTTTATGTCACCATTTTTTTTTTCTTTCTGCATGATGCTGAAATCAAAAAAGGTTAAATGTGCCTTGTACACTGTTGGCAATATTATTTGCGCCAAGAGTTTACCAGCCTGTCAGGTCTTGTGCTGTAGAATTATAGCGGTCAGCGAGTTTGAGCTTAAAAAGCCTTTTCATCTGCTTTAATTGCAATCCTTTACACTCACTACTCAACCATACCTCATCTGCAGATGCTTTGAACCCTCTGAATCATTTCATCTAATTAATTTGCGTTAAAACTTCAGAATAATGTCAAACTGTGTGTTTAAGTGGATGGAAAATAAAAAAAAGTGAGCGTGTATGTGCAGATTTCTTTTCATTCACTTGAACACTAACTCAATCTCGCTGCGTGCTCTCGACTCAAGTGCAGTCCTTGATTAGCGGGTCAGTTGGATGTCTGAATTTGAATCTCAATGTGTTTTAGATGCACGATGCCAAAATCCTGCTTTAATGTCGCTGTCCACTCTACATCCCCGTCAGGAGCATGACCAGCAAAGGATAAGTGCCAATTGAGGGGACAAAATCCATTTAAAAAAAGGCACATCTTCTAAAAATAATACACAGAGTAAGAGTGAAGTGTGCTCTGGGTGTGAATTGATACTCGACAAGCAGCAATGGACTTTTAAGGTCGGCGGGATCATGAGGATTAATACTGTATGCGCTATTTTACTACATGTTAAATAATGAGGGGGAAAAAAACTCCTTCCATTGACCTCTTATGATTAAACATTGAAAATGAAAATGAATAAAGGATGTTAAGAGCAAAATCAGGCCTCCAGTTCTTTTCATGTAATCGTTCAGTACCCTTGTAGAAATATTTTTTTTAACACCCCCAGGAAACTGGCATTATATTAGTGAACCTATTGTTAAATTCTCACTTCTGATTGGTCGGGAAGTATGGGTTCCTTTTCTTGAACAGCAGCTCTGACAGAAGTGCTAAAAATACTACAAAGTCTGTGTTTAATCATAAGTCTGTAAAGTAGTCTTTAGCATCAGCACTTTGTAAGGTTAAACTGTAAATACGTTTTCTGACATAGAAACATCTTCAGGACATGGCAGTTTAGGTTTACAAATAACATGACATGATGCATTATTGTACTACTACCTTCAGAAGAAAGGGAAAAAAAAAGAAAAGTGGTTGATAAGAAACTAACTGGTTTGGCTTATGTTCAGCAACAAGTGAAACAGTTTTAAGCTTTTTTTATCTTTGTTATAAAAGTTATCGTGTTTTCGTGTTTAATGAATCCTTGGTTTGATCTGAAAGGCGACCTATGGTGACCAGAAAGACACCTATATGAATAAAATGCATTATTATTATTATTATTATTATTATTATTATTATTATTATTATTATTATTATTTAACAGATAGAATTGCTATATTTTGTGCTATAATATATAAAACACAGTGAAAACAGTATAATAAGTACAGTTCATTCATGTCCCAGTTTGACTTGAACATCCTTCGCTCAAGTGGAAATTAATGTTTTCTATATACAGTATATTATTATTTAAATACATCTTTTAATGTCTGACGGTGTTGACAAAATACTGTAACGCAGTGAAAAGTGCCGAAACAACCACACCTCACTGTTCAACTATATATTTTAGCATTGTTTAGAAAGTTTTTAGAAATAATTTTTCCTTTTTTTAATTAAAAACAAGTTTTATGTTTTACATGAGTTAGGGGCAACAATGTTGATGCATGGGTGAAAAAGCACCCATATATACACATATTTCTTATTTATTACAACTATAATAAGAATATGTTTCTGCTCTAACATATGGCATAATAGTTTTGACTGTAATTACAAAAGCGGTATAATAGTCGGTTGCCCTTGAAAACAGTATGCGCATTATTCATAAAGTGATAACATGGAATTTCGAGAAATATGAATTGAATTTCAATAAATGTCAAGAGCAACAGCTTTATAACATCAGCCCACTCACATTGCTCAAGACTTAAAGAGAGGAAAAAATCACTAAATATCTAAAACTAAACTAAATGTTTGTGTGTACTTATTTGGTCATTTGTCCCTTCTGGTTAGCTTACATTAGCTAACTAGTTAGCTTGTAGGAGTTTGCTTTAAACATAGTATAAGAAATCATGTCAGCTTAGCTCATGTTAGCCAGCTAGCCAATTTAAGCAGTGTCTAACTGATTTGAATTAGCAGAAGAAAAAATAATAATTCACATATACAACTTGTATTTCCTCTTATAAATCCTGTCAGGTTAGCTCATGTTAGCCAGCTAGCCAGTTTAAGCAGTGTCTAACTGACAGGAATTAGCAGCAGAAGAAATAATGATTTACATATACAACTTGTATTTCCTTTTGTAAATCCTGTCAGGTTAGTTAATTTTAGCCAGATAGCCAGGTTAAGCAGGGTCTAACTGACAGGAATTAGCAGCAGAAGAAATAATGATTTACATATACTGTACAATTTGTATTTCCTCTTATGAATCCTGTCAGGTTAGCTCATGTTAGCCAGCTAGAAAGTTTAAGCAGGGTCTAACTGACTGGAATTAGCAGCAGAAGAAATAATGATTTACATATACAACTTGTATTTCTTCTTATAAATCCTGTCAGGTTAGTTCAGAACCAGCAAATGCAGACATTTTCGCATTAATGCTAATTTCCTTTGAAAGAGATATTATAAATTCTCTCAGGTTGACTCATATGTTAGCATAAACAAGATAGGTAACCAGTTAGCTGGTGTTAGCAGTAATGATTATGAACATGGATGAGTATGGATTAAACGTCAGCTCATGTTGGCATTGTAATGTCATGTCTGTCATTTGTAAATAAGACTTGAAAGTTAGCGCACACCAACTTTTCTCATGTATCCTGCCAGTTTAGCTCATGCTAGCAAGTTAGAAAATCTTAGGAGTAAAGACTATGAACATTTAAGGATTTAAGTTTTCCTCATTCAAGCTAGCCGGCTAGCAAAATGAAAAGAAAGACACATCAATGACTTCCTTTTTCACGCTTTTCATCAACTGGCTCAAAGAATGATCGGCTGGATAACTGGATGAATGAGATCGTAATAGTAGTATTATAATTATTATTATAGTCCTCTCCCTGTATATTAGCATTATTATAAGCGATAATGATCCCAGATGCTGTGTCTGAAGCTGCACTGTAAATACACCAGGCCACACACATTCCAGCAAAAATATGATGTTTATCAGGCGTCCCATCTCTGCTTTAATGGCCGCCATCAGGAGATAAACTGAGGATAAATGGCTGGCAATTTCATTTTCTATTAGCATAAATTATCATGGAAATGCAGCTAAAATGCAGCCAGCCATATTGAGATGCCCTGTGGGTTTAAGTACCACATCGTGCATTGTTAACATATAAAATTGT
>JAAGKR010001474.1:0-15438 GCA_011419295.1 Clarias macrocephalus
GCGTTACCCGTGGCCTCCAGTGCGTTCCCCCTGGCCTCCAGTGCGTTCCCCCTGGCCTCCAGTGCGTTCCCCCTGGCCTCCAGTGCGTTCCCCGTGGCCTCCAGTGCGTTCCCCCTGGCCTCCAGTGCGTTCCCCCTGGCCTCCAGTGCGTTCCCCCTGGCCTCCAGTGCGTTCCCCCTGGCCTCCAGTGCGTTCCCCCTGGCCTCCAGTGTGTCTCCGCAGCGCCTCTGGTCTCTTGAGGTTGCCCTGTCTCGAGCTCAGTCCCTGTCTCTGATGTCTCTTCAGTCCTAAGCCTCCGTGTCAGTCCTAAGCCTCCGAAATGCTTAAGGGTCTGTGTATGCAAAGAGCCCTATGTTTTGTTTGTTTTTTGTTTAAAAATAAAGGACTTTTTTATGTTAAAACTACCCCTTTGCGCTTATGCCTGCCCTCTGTGCCCACAGCGATTACATCCGCCCGAACAGCTCGTAGTACTAGTTCGCGACAGGCTGAGTCATATTTCCTTTCAATACCACAGCAAAACCCTTGACTTGCATTTTTAATTTCCCAGTTAATAACAATGAGCTTCAGCTGCTGCTTGTTTGTGAGTCTTTCCGCCAACAGTCCTGTCTTCAGTAAGGGAAAATGTTGCTCTGTTGGGTTGAGATAAGATGGATGACTTGGCCGAAGAAGAATATCCTATTTCCTTGACATTTTTGTGTCACTGTCCTTGTCACAAATGGTGATACAGTGCATGTCATGAGTTCTGACCCAACCATTTTGCTTTACTCATTTTAATATATCAGAGTTTCACAGAGCTTTAAATGGGCTGTGTAAGGGTCCACCCCTAGAGGGCACTGTGTGCACGTTTGTGTTTGTTTTTGTGTTTGTTTTGTAGTTTTTGTTAGTCGACTCAGTTTCCCAGACGGCGCCTCGGTCAGGTGATGACGGAGCTCATTTGAACCGAGGTAGCTCATTAGTATTGTTATACAGCATTAATAATGTCAGTGGGCATGTGTTTTGATTTGGTTTTGTTTTGATTGGGTTTTATTTTACTTTATATGGGCTCTGAATGGTCTTGTTATTTGTGTCATGTGTGAGTGTACCTTTTGGTTTAGTCTGTGTATTTATGTGTGTACTGTGCTATGTGTTTTTTTGTGTTTCCCTAGCCTCTAGTGTGTTCCCCTAACCTCTAGTGTGTTTCCCTAGCTTCTAGTGCGTTCCCCTTGGCCTCCAGTGCGTTCCCCGTGGCCTCCAGGGCGTTCCCCGTGGCCTCCAGTGCGTTACCCGTGGCCTCCAGTGCGTTCCCCCTGGCCTCCAGTGCGTTCCCCCTGGCCTCCAGTGCGTTCCCCCTGGCCTCCAGTGCGTTCCCCCTGGCCTCCAGTGCGTTCCCCCTGGCCTCCAGTGTGTCTCCGCAGCGCCTCTGGTCTCTTGAGGTTGCCCTGTCTCGAGCTCAGTCCCTGTCTCTGATGTCTCTTCAGTCCTAAGCCTCCGTGTCAGTCCTAAGCCTCCGAAATGCTTAAGGGTCTGTGTATGCAAAGAGCCCTATGTTTTGTTTGTTTTTTGTTTAAAAATAAAGGACTTTTTTATGTTAAAACTACCCCATTGCGCTTATGCCTGCCCTCGTAGTACTAGTTCGCGACAGGCTGAGTCATATTTCCTTTCAATAGCACAGCAAAACCCTTGACTTGCATTTTTAATTTCCCAGTTAATAACAATGAGCTTCAGCTGCTGCTTGTTTGTGAGTCTTTCCGCCAACAGTCCTGTCTTCAGTAAGGGAAAATGTTGCTCTGTTGGGTTGAGATAAGATGGATGACTTGGCCGAAGAAGAATATCCTATTTCTTTGACATTTTTGTGTCACTGTCCTTGTCACAAATGGTGATACAGTGCATGTCATGAGGTGGGGGTGGTTTAGAGACTCAAATAATTTTATGCACTGCAATTAATAAAAATTACTCCATCAACATGGGAAGTGACATGATCTCAGCCTTTTAAAATTTTTCAAATGACCTTTATGGCTGCATGAAGATGAAAATATGGCATAATTCCAAGGTCAAACGTTCATCCTCTGAGTGAAGTAGAATGAGGAAGCATATGTAAATAGATGTGTGTCATCCCATCATTACATTTGAATTTGGACAGGAAACATTTATGTAACATTTAACATAAACCACAGATCATTTTAGACATAGTAATTTGCATTATTATTTTTTCATAAATATAGATAAATGTGTGGAATGTGCAATATAGAGTGATAAAAAGCTTTTTTTTTTAACACAACCTAGGCAGAATAATAAATGAACTTTATCCCATTTTAATCAACTATACTAAAACGACCAAGTCAAACAAAAAGGTGACAAAGAAATATTGCAGATAAATATGATCAAGTGTTTTATGCTTGTTTTATTGTTGTTTTATGACCTATAATAATAATCATGATAATCATGATAATAATCATAATAATGCAAAGCATTTGGTGAGTTCACCATTATTGTGACTGCATTGTGATATTCCAGTAGTGGTAAAATGTGTAATAATGTTTTGATATCTGAAGCCTCCCCCTCATCAAAACACCGAAGGCACTTTTTTTAAAAGCCTTCATTTACTAATGTTGTCTTGCTGGCATGGATTCGACTGATGCCACTTGAGTTTTAAGGGCTAATTCATACAGTATATGCAATAATATCTGCTTTTCTGTGCCCTACTTTTGCTAATTGGGTCCAGATTTGGAAAGTATTTGTATGATTATAAAGAGGAAATACTGTCTGTTTATATGGCCAGCAGTTTCTCTCTATACATAAGAAACAAGCACAAATGTTTTCAAAATTTAAAAAGCCAAAGCCTAATTCTAGCCTCTAGTCTTTTAAAAGTTTTTGAACAAAATGAAACTTGTAATAAAATGTGATCATGAAAATCCTTTTTTTATAATCTGTACAATAAATGTTACCTAATAGTGCATACATTTTAAAAGTTTATTTATTTATTTACTTTTTTTTTTTTGGAACATTCTGTATATACACATATATGTATGTAAATATATTCTAGATTCATTACATTTAATGTTTTTTGTTTTAACTTTCATGAGTTTGATTAAAGGTCAAAAAATGGAAATCAAAGTTCTATTCTATACCCCAAGATATAAATTTTTACAATTTTATTCTTAATACTGTATAGGCTGCATCGAAGTCTATTACTCAAAACGTGACTGGAAGAAAATGTGTGATAGGAAAAGGTGCACAAGCAACAGGTATGTTGGCAGCCTTGAGAAATTTTTCAAGCAAAGCTATACTATAATATAGTGGAAACTCGGATTGGATTACGAGTAACTTGGTTTGTGAGTGTTCCACAAGAATGTGTATGAATCAACATGGTCAGATAGTCCCTGATGAGCAAGCCGAGGGCAACAGTGGCAAGGAAAAACTCCCTGAGATGGCAATAGGAAGAAACCTTGAGAGGAACCGGACTTAACAGGGAACCCATCCTCATTTAGGTGAAACAAAAAGCAGGAATTGATCTGCATTCATACAGTGTGTTAGGTGTCAGGCAGTTCAGTATAACAGTTGATGTTTATTGATGTTAATATGGAGTCCAGTTAGTTATTGGAGGCTCAGGTAAACTTGTAGGAAATTCCAATCCTGAACTATCGAGCAACTGCAGCCAAGTCAAGTCCTCAGAGAAACAGCTGTCAACATCAGCCGCGGCCAGAACCGTCTTCATGGTAGAGTAAAACCGTCCCCAGACAATACACGCATCCCAAAGAGACCATGTGGGCATCCATGCGACGAGATCTCACATATACACAGCGCGTGCACGCACAAACACTAGTCTGTCGGGATTTTATTTTTGTAAAATGCAGGTTAATTTGTTTCATTTTTACTTTTTTTTTTTTATGTATTTATTTTTTGGGGTTGTGGAACGAAGAAATAAAGTTTTCATTATTTCTTATGGGAAAATTCGATTTGATTTATAAATGTTTTGATATATGACCGCGCCTCTGGATCGAATTATACTTGTAATCCAAGGTTCCACTCTATTGTAAAGCTCTATGTTGATGCAGCTCAAACACAGACAGAGAAAACAGATGAAGGAGCACGAAGAGCGTTGGAGAAAAAAGCTCAATGCAAAAATATAGTCTAGTAAGGGTTAGCTGTGTTGGTGAAGTTGATGTAGTCTTCGGCGGTAGTACGAATCTATAATCTTAAACATTACATTTCAATTTAATGCTTAAACCTGTTTTTTTGTGTGTGTGTTTAAAAATTGCATTATATACATACACAGTGTTTTGTAACTGATTAGGCTTAGGAATGCTTGTATTGAAAAATTACCCAAAGTTCAAAGTAATAACCTCTAGCAGTGTTTCTGTAAGATGCTTCACCCTGTTTAAGAAAGGTTTCACTGCATTTTAAATCCTGTTCTTTTGTATTTACATTTCTGTTTGTAATAAGGAATTTCCTGTGGGGAAACCACATGTCAAAACTTGAGGTCTTCGGGAGGCATTTATATTGCGCAATTCCAATGTGCCTCTTTGTCTGTTGCTGTTTGGAGAAGTCATTTATATTGTGCAACACCGTAATTTACTCTGATGTTATTTTGTTTCATGTTCTTCCTTGCTATCTGTTCTTACATGAAACGAAAAGGGTTCGAAAACGCAAATGCACATAAGCAGAAGCAAATTTACATTAAGCAAAACTTGTGTAGATAAAATAGAATGAATTTATAACAGCTGGGAAAGCAAAACCCATACAGACAAAGAACAGTCAGTGAACAAAAAAAAAAAAAAATATATATATATATATATATATATATATATATATATATATATATATATATATATAAACATGACATGAAAGTAAATAAATAAATGAAAAATAAACCAAAACAAAGACACAAAATATTATTATTATTATTATTGTTGTTGTTGTTGTTGTTGTTGTTGTTGTTATTCATAATGTACATGCAAAATTGTGGCACAATATTGAAGAAATTAAAAACAGAACATATTAGAAACAAAGACAAAAGTCACTCAAAATAGATTCCATAGTGAATCCAGGTTAATCTGAGATGGTTGCCAAGTCAGTCAGTTTATTTTTTGTATTCTTTGTATTACTAATAACATTTAGTTTGTGTCATTTGGGCTTAAATTCTTTCACTAGTCGCATCCTTCTTTTAATAAACAAAAAGAAAAAGGACAATATATTATTTTATGTTCATTTACAATTGCTTAAGACCTACAGTAGGTATGTTCTGAGGCCTGTCTTGAGGCCCAGGCTATCAGTTCTACAATAGCAACTCAAAATTGCTTGGCTTTAAACTTTTTGTTAATCTTATTAATTCACATGACTGGTTTCTACCATTTTCCTCCTAATCATTTAAATGTTTGAAGTCTGCTTTCTAAGCTAAATTTGGTTCAAATACGGGTAATTGCAACTCATACTGACTTTTTGTTCTTACTTAAAACTTGGTTAAATTAATCGGATCAGTTTCAGATTAAGACATTGCAATTGTTGCCACATGTTTTCCTCTGACTACCCTAGGAAAGGTGAAGATGTGGCAATTTATATAAAAACCTTTTTTGGAAACAGTGCCATGCTCTACAGAGGGTGGTGCAATCAGCTGAGCGCATCATCTGTGTGCCTGTGTGCTTCCTCGCCCTGAAGGCCAACACACAGAGAGCAGGTGCTTCTTCCTGGAGGCTATTACGGCGCTCAATCACACAATGTGAGGGGAGGTCAAAGGACTGGAACTAAACACATTTGAGTCCATAAGAAAAAAGGTTTCAAGTTGAAAGGGTACATAAATATTGGACTTTGGAGCAATGAAAATGGTCTGATAAGTTTAAATTGACATTGATCTTTGAGCAATGGGTTCATCAGGGTATGAAGGGAAGCACATGAACCAATGCACCCATCATACATAGTGGCCACTGTAGAAGCCACTGGAAGCAGTGTTATGATCTGGGGTCGATTTAGTTGGAAAGGACTCTGTAATGTTATATGGCAAAAAATGAAGACAGCCAATGATCTGAATTTACTGAATGACCAAGTTGTCACATATGGAGATTTTCTTCATTGATAGCACAGCCATACTTCAGGACTCAAAGTGTGAAAGAGTATGAGCATGAGGAATGATTTTTACACGTGAACTAACCACAACATTGTGTTAAATAATCAAAGAACTTAAAATAAGGCACATTTTTTATTTCTTTTTTTTTATGCATTTTATTATATATATATATATATATATATATATATATATATATATATATATATATATATATATATATATACAGTATATCACTTTTGGCTTTCCATTGTCACAACCCTGCTCTCTACATTCATACATGTATTTGTTCTTTTCATTGTGAAAAAGTTAAACACAAATCACAGATCCTGTCCTGCAAAAACAGTCCCATGGAATAGTGAATTCCTGATGATTATGTTCAGTTTCCTGATTTCATGGCAAAAAGACAGGAGAAATTATGTCTTATCTTACAACTTTACGATGCCATATACAGTACATTGACCTTCTGGTGTCTCACTTTTGGTCCTTGTGTCCAGAACACTTTCATTTTCCTTTATGTTAACTCATTTTGACTTATTTCCTCTTATGAGTAAAGTAAAATGCAGAAGGATATGTAAAACTATAGATACACAGATATATACACAGTATCTTTATTGAAATATCTCTCAATATATACAAGTCTAATTGTGGTGCGTGTTAGTGACCCTTTGTTGTAGTCCGGAGTGGAACGTGCTCTGTATGATTGTGTCCATGCAGTGTGTGAGAGACATTCGTCATAATAATTGCTTTTGGTGGTTCGGTGGTTTGGCAGTTCAAGCCCAGGTTTCGAGCAAGGCCCTTAACTGCTCCCGGGACGCCGTATCATGGCTGACTCTGCACTCTGACCGCAGCTATGCTGGGATACGCGGAGAACGAATTTCACTGTGCAGTATGGAATATGAGACAAATAAATCCTTGACTTAATAAACAGCAGTTTAGTCGACACTCTCTCCTGCAAAAACTTCATTTTTAAATATGCTGATACAATGAATCGCGTGCCATCCTGTATCATTACAACACATTTGAATTTTGACAGGAAAGTTTCACTAAAGTTAAAAAAAAAAAAAAAAAACGGGACTCACAGGTCTTGAGCAACAGCCTTGCCACAGAAGCTCTTAAGACAGCTTTTTGTATTCCTACATTAACATCTTTGGATTTGTTTTTTACCAGTTTGATTCAGAATGTGTTTCTCAATGTCTGAATGAAGGCAGTGTGCTGTACATTATGAAATTATACTTGTGTCTTAGAACAAGTTGTGTGTGTTTTTTTTTTTTTCTGACAATTGCATAACCAGAATAGAATTTTGGAATAAGAAAATATACAAATTAAAATCATGATTTTTTTTTTTTATGTACAATTAATTTGTTGCATTTCAGGCGGCAGTGGGATCGTTGAGGACACGAAATGTTATTGAGTTACTCAATCCACAGTCTACTGTCATACAATCTTTCAATTGAAATAGTTGTTGTTAAAATACCATTACAATTCCACTGAAAATGATTTAAACAACTAATAACAAAAGGGGAGAAATTACACCTTACTTGGTTATTCTATCTTCTGTTTCCCCCCTACTTCGATATCTCTGCACTTGTAATGTAGGTATCTGGTTAAAATGAGGAGAAATGGATTAGGGAAAATCTCAATCGAAACATCCCTTATCGAGTTGTAGAATCCGGTATGCAATAAAATGTGAACTTATATACCGTACAGTTCTTTTGTATTGTATATAAAGGATACAAACCTATGAAATGTACAGCTCACTAGGCTCAAAGACATGAAATGCTTTACAGGGACACAATGAAACCGGAAGAGTTCCTAAACTGATCCTAAAGCACCTTTTCCTGATGTACCTGCAAAATCCAAATGCATGAATAATGTACATCTTTTATCAATACAGCAATCGATAAATTAGTTATAGATTTCACTTTTTAAAGCAACACATCCAGTTCACTGAAATCAGTAAGTATTTCAAAGAGTGATTTCTGAATGCACTAAAAGAATTCAGAAAGGTCCTCCTATTTCTGACCCAGTGGGTGTGGTTTACAAGATAAATATCACCTCCTAGGATCCCTTCTTTCAGTTTTGCAATCATGGAACTCATGTTTGCTGCATTTCTTCTGTGTCTTACTGCACTGGGACCTGTTACAACTATCAGTCTGGATGGAAACGGGTACACTGACATCCTTATAGTCATCAGCCCTGCTGTGCCCGAGAATGAAGAACTTCTTAATCAAATCAAGGTATTTATACATGTTCAAATACCTTTGGAATGAAAAGATTTCTTTTTTTTTTTAAAGACATTGCGATATAACTTATAACTTATATAAGTTATACTGTACTGTACTGCTCTGATATTGATGCTACATATCATCATCATCATCATCATCATCATCATCATCATCCAAGAATGTAACAGTATGTGGCTTTTATGAGAAAATAATTTTATTATTATTAAAAAATAAATAAAAAAAATAAATTTATTGCAGTGAATCTCCCCTTGAAAGGAATCATCCACAGAGTCCACAGAGTTGTGCTCTTCAGTTACCACCTGCAGGCATCTCTCCCTAAATGAATTTGGCCATGGTCTGAGTTCCCAGAGTTTGTCTATCTTTTCCATCGCTTACACAGTTCAGTTGTTTATAAAGTGTAATGAAGTCAACAGAGATCGAAATCTATTGCGGGACATCAAATCAGAAACAGGGGTGTACCGTGTGTCTGACTCGCATTACATACGGACTCCAGACATTTTCATTAGGCCCATCTTCAAGTACATGCCAAGCATCTTCTCAATTTCCTTATTATTGGTGTTTACAGATGTTCCGTTTTTTTTTTTTTTTTTTTTTTGCAAGTTGTACTCATTTGTGTTTCTTGTCAGAGCTTCAATCATATATTCTGTCACAAACTTTTGGAAGTACTCCAGTGGAGTGAGGAGGGAGGTGGCATCATTGGTGATGCCAAAAATTACTGATAAACTCATTTTTCAACCAGTGAAACCTGTTACAGGACACAGTGTGTTTTTTTTTGTTTGTTTTTTTTTGGTTGGGGCTTGATGTCCCACATCATTATTGGCTGGGCAATCAGTGGGTTGGTGGTTTTCTTTGTCCATTTCACCTGCATCTTCATTCGCTGAGTCAATTGCATCAGTATAATCCGAGTCCATTTCAAAATTGCTCTCTCCATTTTGGACTGCAGCAACCACATCCTGCACACTGAATAGATGACATTTCTGCACTGGTGGTATTCTGAAACTGAGAAAGTTTGGAAAGATTTAATTAAATAAGTGAATGATACATATAGGTCTTATATTGTAGCAGATAAACAAAGAATAGACAGGGTGGTAGACCATGTGTCAAGGCTAGAGATCTAAGTATTGTCCATCAAAGTATTACAATTTCAATGCAAATGCTAATCAGAATTCCACTACATTCAAACAATACTGTCTGAGTGGCCTGTTATGCTCTCTACTTATCATACTAAAAGAGACACATGCAACCCCCCCCCCCCCCCAGAGTACTAACAGGTTCACATTCAAGACCATTCACACCTGTCCCTGAACAATGCAACAGGCTACCACTCTGACCCAACAATGTAGAATTACAACATAGGCTCTAGAAACACCTGAAGGACTCCAAGATGTGATAAATCTCTGATTCTCTGGTCTGATGAGACCAAGATAGTACGTTTTGGCCTTAATTCTAAGCAGATGTGTGGAGAAAACCAGGCACTGCTCATCACCTGTCCAATACAGTCCCAACAGTGAAGCATGGTGGTGGCAGCATCATGCTGTGGGGGTGTTTTTCAGCTGCAGGGACAGAACGACTGGTTGCAATCAAGGGGAAGATGAATGCGGCCAAGCACAGGGATATCCTGGTCGAAAACCTTCTCCAGTGTGCCCAGGACCTGAGACTCGGCCAAAGGTTCACCTTCCAACAAGACAATGACCCTAAGCACACAGCTAAAATAGCAAAGGAGTGGCTTCACAACAACTCAGTGACTGTTCTTGAATGGCCCAGCCAGAGCCCTGACTTAAACCCGGTTCAGCATCTCTGGAGAGACCTGAAAATGGCGGTGCATCACCGTTTACCATTCAGCCTGACAGAACTGGAGAGGATCTGCAAGAAGGAATGGCAGAGGATCCCCAAATCCTGGTGTGAAAAACTTGTTGCATCTTTCCCAAAAAGACTCATGGCTTTATTAGATCAAAAGGCTGTTTCTACTTAATACGAGTCTGAATCCTTAAGACCATGTGATATTTCATTTTTTTTATTATTTTTTTTTATGAATCTGCCATGCCATGTGTTTTTCTGTCAATATGGGTGCTGGGTGTACATTAATGAGGGGGAGAAATGACCTTAAATGATTTTAGCAAATGGCTGTAATATAACAAAGAGTGAAAAATTTAAGGGGCTCTGAATACTTTTCGTACCCACTGTAAATGTGGTTTTGAGAAAGAAAAAAAAAACATTTGCTGGCCTTTTTTTTTTTTTTTTTAGAAATGTTAAAAGACTTTACAGGGTTAAATCAAATTGGAGCCATCAAAACAGAATTGACAAAACTATGATTTGAACTGTTTGACATGTTTTCAACTGGGGAAGATTATAAGAGTACAATAAAAAATCTACACAAACATTAGTAATTGAATCATTTAATTTAATAGTACTGTAGTTTTGTGTGACTATGCACCAGTTAAATTACTATCATGGCATTAAGTTTTTTTTTTTTTTTACCTTTTTGTACAAAACCAAAATGTAGCCACAAAATCTAATGAGAAAACAAAACCTTTTCTTTAAATTGAGAAGAAAAATGACACAAACTGGGTAAAGAACTCGTTTTATAATCATTCAGTCAGTCATTTCGAAAACTCCTGTATAAAACTAAATGCTTCATTTTCATCACGTCTCTGCTGAGAGGATTTGTGTGTGCAGTATATACCTGTATAATACCTTCGGTTCTCTTCTTTTTGAAATATGTGAAGTTTGTGAGCAGCAATATTGAATTCTGATTGGCTAATCGCTGTTATTTATAGGGTCTAGATGATCATACGTAGAGAGTTTTACTATTTCATTTTTTTTGACAAATTGTACATAATACACATCATTATTAATCTGAATAATTTGTCATTTTTTTCAACCCCCCCCCCCCCCAAACTGAGCATTGTGTATACCATGGTTATGATATTCATGGTTTGAGAAGATTATATATAAATGTGTGCCAATTTTTATGGAGAGTGGAATGAGGGAGGTTATTCTATCAAATATGTGTGACAGTTATGCCTCGGTCAATCCTGTTTATGTACAGTTGTGAGTTATGAGCAGCAAATATGGGTAGTGCAATTCTACATACAGTGTCTGAATAATAGTGAGTTATGAGCAATGCAAAGTATGTAGGGTTAGACAGAGTTCAGAAAGGAAACAGCTGTGAGGGGGGAAAAAAAAAACTGTTCCTGAAACTGCTTCTTGGTTCAGAGTTTCCTGTAACACCTCTCAGAAGACAGAAGGCCATTGAGCTTATGGCTAGATGTCCTCGATCTTAGGAAGTAAAGCTCCAACAATGCATTAGGCAGTTCAAATAGGATTTTTATTTTATAAGGAATCATTTAAGCTGATTATTGATAAAAAGCAGCTGTGCCTCACAATGTAGCCTGGTAAGTTTTAATTGCCTCATGACTGGTGTTTTGGTTCTGGCTTTAGTTTTACCAGCAAACATCATTTTATATTTTACCAGCAAACATCATTTTATATTTTATCCTATACTTTATGTATATTTACCAAAAATATGCTTACATTAGGATTCAACCAGTTACTGAAAGAGAGCGTTATTATAAGAGCAGCCCCTATTTGTGGATGCATCATAGCCATGGTTATTTAGAAAGAGTAAATAAAGGGATTGCAAGCAGTGAGTATACTGTATAAGTGTAGGCAAAAAATGATTAACTATGAATGCAGTGAATTATTCAGAAATGATTGGTCTCATAGATAAAATTGAATCATATGAACCGATGGATGTATAAAGATACATAAATAATTTGCCATTTGTTCCTAGGAAATGCTTACCAGTGGATCCGAATATCTGTTTGAAGCTTTAGACCACAAGGTGTTTTTCAAAGAGGTGAAAATACTAGTACCACCAATCTGGAAAACAGGAAAGTATGATACAGCACAAACAGAATCCTTCAGCAAGGTAAATTATTCATTCAGTTTTATTGTAATCTATACCGATTGTTAGGTTGATGTATTTATTTATTTATTTATTTTGTTTTATTTTGTTTGCTTTCATTTTATTTTATTTTATTTCATTTTATTTCTTTATTTACATGACAATCATTTATTTTAGAAATTGCATGTATTATTAAAACTGAATATAGAAATTGTGTTTTTTATTTTTAGGGCAGAATAAGAATTGACAGCCCACGTGCAGAATTTGGTGATGAGCCCTACACTTATCAGACCGCGGGTTGTGGGAATGAAGCTGAATACATTCATTTTACACCAAACTTCTTGTTAAACAACAGTTTTATTAAACCATATGGACCTAGAGGTAAGCTGTCACACACCAGAACAGCTTAG
This sequence comes from Clarias macrocephalus, assembly GCA_011419295.1. Lineage (NCBI taxonomy): Eukaryota > Metazoa > Chordata > Actinopteri > Siluriformes > Clariidae > Clarias > Clarias macrocephalus. Next base: position 12,604 of record JAAGKR010001474.1, read on the forward strand.
TAACAACTATTATTATTATTATTATTATTATTATTATTATTATTATTATTATTATTATTATTCCTTTCAGGAAAGGTTTTTCTGCATGAATGGGCTCACCTCAGATGGGGGGTATTTGATGAATATAATGTGAAACAGCCCTTTTACTGGCATGCTGGTCAGATTCAACATACAAGGTTTTATTATCAGTTTCCTATAACTAACATACAGTAAATACAGCCAATATTAAATGCACATTAACCAATTGCTGTTTCCTATAACTAACATAAATGTATATGTTTTAAATGCACAGTAAACCAATTGCTGTACGTAAGGAGTTTTTTTTTTTTCTTCTTCTTCTTTTTCTTGCAGCTGTACAAATAAGATTTCTGGCCAGTGGTATGAAATTGTTAATCAAGATATTGAACCTTGCCAGTCTGGTGAAGATGGCCTACCCACATCTAGCTGTCAATTCTTTCCAGATGCAGTGCAAAATACAAATTCTTCTATAATGTATAGCCAAAATATAGATTCTGTGAGTATAACAATTGTTATGGAACGAGTTTTTTTTTTATAAATTCTTAAAGATGTTGGAATAGTTGTGGAGACCAGAAAAAAAGAATGAGCAAAACAAAAAAATGTGTATGCCATCATAAATTTGAAAAGAGTGACGCTTAAAAAACATTTTGCAGACAACAGCATTTTGTCAAGAAGATGAACACAACATTGAAGCACCCAATGAGCAGAATAAAAAGTGTGGAAAAGCAATACGAAGTGTAATCTTTCAGGACTCAGTAGATAAAGATGCCCTTCACAGTCTAAAGCCTCTTCAATCCCCACCACCGGCACCAACATTTAAAGTCATACAGAGAGGATCTCGGGTTGTCTGTCTCGTCCTTGATGTCTCAGGAAGCATGAGGGTATGTAAAATCAGATAAAATTTTCCTCTTAAAGAAAAACAGGCTGCTGATGTCAGAACAGCTCACAGTATAGCAGATTAGTGTCTATAAAGATAAATGTACTCAGACTTTTTATTTATTCTACTTCAACTACTACTTTATCCCTTTAATGGTAAATCTAAAGAGTCTATTACAGCGTCCCTGAGTGTAAAACAAACAACAAAAAAATACATGAATAGGTACTGAATATGTAATAATCTACAATAAATAATCTTGAGAAATTGTATGAAATGTGATCTCTTGAATATTTGTGCTGTATCGCTGAGCAGAAAATGTTTTCCCGCCAAATTTAAGGAATGACAGGGTGTTCATAAGAAATTGCCCTTATCCCTGCATGGCCAGTCATGAGTAAAAAGAATCAAAAGGTTAGGCTTGAGCATGTTGTGTGGACAGATGAGAACTGGTCCAAAGTTCCCTTTAGTGATGAGAGCAAGTTTTCTTTGAAAACATGTGGCTCCTTCCCCCTCAATCACCCTACTGTTTTCATTTAACAAACCATTTGATATTAACACAGCTTAGAATCCAGATCCAAACCTGATAGGATTTTTTTTTAATATCTCCAATATTTATGGAGGACAATTAAAACGAATGAATATTAAATTTACTTGCATATTAAATTACTAACAGCATGAGAACTATTCAGCATTTTAAAAATGCACATAATAAAGTGGAAAAATATGTCATGTAATTGCATGTGTTTGGTTGATAATGGCTGTGTGTGTGTGTGTGTGTGTGTGTGTGTGTGTGTGTGTGTGTGTGTGTGTGTGTGTGTGTGTGTGTGTGTGTGTGTGTGTGTGTGTGTGTGTGTTTAAAGGGTGCAAGAATAAAGCAACAACATCAAGCTGGTACACTTTTCTTGCGCGAGATCATAGATGAAGAGCAGTTTGTGGCTCTTGTGACTTTTAGTACTGAAGCTCAAATACTAAGTCCTTTGACTTTAATAAATGGACAGACTTCAAGAGACACTCTAGTTAACAAGTTGCCAACAACTGCAGGTGGATATACGTATATCTGTAAGGGACTCAGAAAAGGCTTTGAGGTGAGACACAGACATAAAAACTCCTGTCACTTTGTTACAATGTAACGATTTGGTCTTCAATCACATTCGAATTTACTGATCTAGACATCTGCATATCTCTGGTGATTAATGACAATGTCTTTACATTTCAGGCTCTTAAAAGTGATGACGGTAAAACAATAGGGGATGAAATAATTTTTCTGACGGATGGGGAAGCAAGTGATAATGTTCAGGATTGTTTCCAGGAAGCTGTTCAAAGTGGTGCAATCATTCACACCATAGCATTCGGCCCAAAGGCAGACAATGTACTGAAATCCATGGCAGATAAAACAGGTGAGATTTTACAGTTTAATAATTCCAGAGCTCAGTAAATTTACATTGATTAACACTGTACAACTTTTTCATTGTTGCATTCCATAAGACTGAATTTTGATTATTATTTAAATAGGTGGAATCTTTAGAATCGCCAAAGACTCTCTACTTTCCAACCAGCTTGTCGATGCCTTTTCCTCAATTACAGTGTTTGATGGAAATCCCAACACACAGCCCTTACAGGTTAGTGATACATATCCAGTGTGAGAAATATCAATATCAGAGTCTTTACATAAAATGTTTCATTGTTTTCCAAACAGCTTGAAAGCACTGGGAAGCTTGTTAGAGATTGGTTCAATGGAACAGTTCCCATTGACCGGACTGCAGGAAAACACACCACTTTTACATTAATTTATGAAAAAAGTGCACCTACTGTGTACATACAGTCACCAAGTGGTTTGGTTTATGACCAGAGAAACATCACTGACTCTGCTAACACAATCACTTTAGCTGTTCCAGGAATTGCAGAGGTAAACCTTTTTTTTTGGGGGGGGGGGGGGGGGGGGG
>JAAGKR010001474.1:18701-45078 GCA_011419295.1 Clarias macrocephalus
CTCAGAAAAACTGGAGCTCTTTGATAATGGAGCAGGTGCAACTTTTAAAATGTCAACTTGCATAAACTCATAAAAGGTGAAAGTTTTAAACTTACATGCGGAATCACTTTTCCAGGTGCTGATGCTTTCAAAGACGATGGCGTCTATTCCAGATATCCTACAAAATTAAAAATGGGAAAATACAGTCTAAAAGTGCGAGTGGAAAATCAAGATGGACAAGTCCTGTATTCATTACACAGACACAGCGGCTCTATGTACGTCCCTGGATATGTTGTTGATGGTAACTATGGTTTACTATTATTATTCGGTCAGAATTGAACACTTATACAAAATACCTTATGAAACCCTTTTTGCACACGCACTGATTCAAACACACTCACTTATTGACTGTCTCACTTGTTCACTCACATAATCATTCAAGTGTAGCAGGCAAGAAAACTTTCTACAAATGGGGATGAGAATGTTCTACAAGGAGTAGGATGGATTGTTTGTTGGGGACAGAGGGCATTCAAGGTTGGATTGGGGTCTTCACTTAATTAAAATTAAATTTCTCCTTGTTTTCTGGCAATAATATTGTTAGAGGAAAGTGGCATAATTAGTTATTAGAGGGCTGCAGATGGGTTGGATCCAAAAACCAGCACTATAACCAGAGGGAGAGTTTATAAACTGTTATTTAAATTCTGGCTTGAATACAATTAATGGAAATTAAGGTAGAAATGAAGGGAATGCAATAACAGTCGTTTAAGATGTCCTGCCGGATCACACACAGAGAACTCAATGTCAGGTTAGAGAGTAGACGGCAACAGAGAACTAGAGTAGGAGGTGAGTCACACACTAATCTTTATGGCTAACCATCAGAGGCAGACCGCCGTTGACTCGCTTGAGCTGGCGGAAGTGCCTTTGATGGAAACCCTGAAGGCCAATATACAGTAAGAGCTGCCAGGTTTTCTTTATTGAAGAAACTGGAAAAATCAAGACAAGTGAGGCTTTTAAAGACAAGTGAGGAAGCACAGGGGGAAAAAATCAGTTAACTCAGTTTTACCATCTCGGAGACGACACCTGCACCTTTTATAGTGGAGCCCAGACGAAATGTCTGACACAGAAAGTGTCCCAAACAAGATGGCCACTGACCCCAAAATGCTATTTATGACAGCAAGGCACGGTTGACTTTCAGACTTTGTAAGTATCTCTTCTCTCTTAGTCACACAATTGGCCTTTACATGCTCTTTACAGGTAAAGTGGTATTAAACCCTCCTAAGCCCCCAGTAGATGTGCAGAGAGGGGACATTGGCAGATTCACCAGAACACTAACTGGGGAGAGTTTTGTGGTGGAATCTGAGGGACCTTCAAACTTCCCTCCAAGTAAGATCACAGATCTGACTGCGGAAATCCAGGAGGACTCTGTGTTTCTTAACTGGACGGCTCCTGGTGAGGATTATGATCAGGGAACAGGTGAGTCTTGTGTAAGTTTACACTGTTGTAACAGTTTAACAATTGAATTTAACACTAATTGGACAAGACATATTTTTGAGCACAATAGATAATCTAACAATCATCTCGAAACCTGCTGTCAGTATAAGCAGCTTTACTCCAATCATAAAAATAACAATTACTTACATTTAGGACAAATTTGGGGCCAGCAGTCAGAACACACCAGCAGGTTTATATGAATATTTGCCCAAGAAAACTGCTAGAATATGTTTAACCAAAGAAGCCTTAATGCAGTGATTAATGCAATTTTATGGTATTTTACATAGGAACTCTTATGCAATTTGGGAATGTGATTTCATACAATATGATTTTATTTTTAGTTTAATCACATTTTGTACAAGAATTTTCCAGTGCACAGTCTAATTGTTTTATTTCGTTTAAGCTCATTCATATGAAATCAGATGGAGTGAAGATTTCAAGATGCTTCGACACAACTTCAACAGCAGTAATGTAGTCAACACTTCAGAACTTTTGCCACAAGAGTCAGGCTCAGCTGAGCAACACTCCTTCCAGCCTAATATTACAATTGAAAATGGCACCACACTTTTCTTTGCTATTCAGTCAATAGACCAACAGTCAGCAACATCAGAGGTGTCAAACATTGCTCAAGCAACAAAGTTCATCCCAAAACCAGACCGTACATCGTCCAATAACCTAACTGCTGTCATTGTATCAGTCTGTGTTGTAACCCTTGTGGCAGGTGTGATAGCTGGGGTGACCATATGGGCACTGAACCGAAAGAAAAAAAAATATAATGTATATTAAGGGGCTGTCGTTTTCCTGTTCCGTGCTTCATGTTGCTTAACTGATAAAATTTTGAGTAACTCGTTTTTTACAAATTTACAAATGTATTGTACAATTATGAAAACTGTAAAATCAAATCAAGCAGTGTAAAAAAAAATCTTTGTCATAAAACTATAAATCTCAAAAAAAAAAATAATAATAATAATAATATTTCATGCTTAAAAATAATGTTTCATGCTTTATTACAATGGGGAAAATGTATGGTAAACTAATTGTTGTTGTTGTTGTTGTTGTTGTTGAAGGACGAAATATTGAGTTTGAATAAGAGTTTGAATTGAGTTTGGATAAGAGTTTAATAGCCTATGTACACATTACAAGCCAGATTTTTGGTCAGATTTTTTTTTTTTTTTTTTTTGAGGATTCTAATGTGGGCACATCGGCCATCTGAAATAGCATATACACATCCATACATCTTTGCTAGCATCATCTGTGTTAAACCTCTGGGATCTGAGAGTTTTCTGAAGACCTGTGGACTGTGGAGCAGACAGATACCTCTTGTCTCCATACACTTAAGTAATGTACCATCTCTTATTTCATCTCCTCTGATGAACATTATTTTGGTGCAACAACAGCCAATCAGAAACCGGAGGCGGGCAGCTTCAGACTGTCCGTTTTCTGATTGGTTGCCCAGTTCTCCACTTCTCGTTTGAATTCACGGCTGGAAGCTGCATCATTGTGTGCGTTAGTTCATATCGTTATTATTTTATTTTCACTGGCATAAGGTAAATTTCATGGTTTTTATTAGCCAGTTTGTAATTAAACACAAAGTTTAAACTACAGAATGCATTGTGTAATTTGTTATTGCTAAATCTTATGTACAGTACTTTGCTTCTGGTATAATGTTCTGTGGCTCCCGGCCTGTTTCCAGTCTCTGCGTAACGAGGATCAACACAGCAGGTTTAGAATAATACTGTATATACCTATACTAATGTCTGTCTTGGTTCAGACAACAGTTTACATTTTAGTTGTGAGTCAACCTGACATTTTGTTGAACACTTTATTTGTGTATAGTATAGTAGTGCTTTTTTTTTGTAACCTTATGCAAATTAAATCTGTTAAACTCATAAATAAAATCTGCCTCATAATTATTGATGTAATGAATTTCAAAACAGTGTAGAAAATGCCTTCAGTATTTGTAAATTATCCTAAACACCTTTAATGTACTGATAACACATTTGCAATACAGTATTATAGAAGACTGCGTGTACTGATATAATAAACTATATTTGTATTAACCACACAGTGTACTTTTCTAGTATTTGGAATTGGTCATTGCAATAAGACTATATTCCGAGTATATTACTGGTGTATTTGTAACAGTAAAAAAATGCTGTAATGTACTAATAATACATTAAATATACACTTCAATTTTATTAATTACTGTCAGTTATGTGCGTTAGTTGTATTAAGTATACTTAAAGTTGTTCCACTTTAGCAAACAAAAGTACACTTAATACACTTAAAATTGTGCTTTTGTACAATTTAATTACAACTTAAATGCACTGAGTAGAACATTAACATTACAAGACTATTATTATTCATTAATAGTTACAATTATTTGCCAATATGTAAGCAATATAATGTGTGTTGTTTATCTAAAGTTAAATGTAAGGGTAACATAATTTTGACATTGATTGGGTATACATATCTCACTTGATCAAAATTAGTCATATATTTTTAACATATATACCTACTGTATATATGTAACATATTAAAACCATTAAAAACAGTCTAATCAAATCAAATTCAAATTCAAATTTGATTTGTCACATAAACAGTCATACACAGTACGATATTCAGTGAAATGCTTATACGACCGCCCCGTGACCTTAAAATTGTAAATTTTTATTTACAAGAAAATAAGGAAATAAATAGTGAATAGTGAAATAATACAAAAAAGTTTTCAAAAATATATAGGACTCCGAAATATAAAACATAACAAACTTAAAGTATGTGAACTGTGAAAAACTTAAGTCTGTACAAATATTGAGGTAGTAAGTGAGATGAGGGGGAATGTGAAAAAAAAAGTCCTTGAAGTGTGCAAATGTGCATATATGTAAAACCATACTCATACTCATGAAATGTAAACATGTGGCCATTGTCCTGTTGAAAAGTACATGGACATCCCTGTAAAGATGGTGTTCAGTATACAGTATGTTGCATAATTTATTTATTTATTTATTTATTTATTTTTTGGCATTAATGGTGCCCTGGTACAGATATATAACTTTCCCATGCACTCTGCACTGACATGCCCATGATTAATGCTGGGTTTTGGCAGATCTGCAGAAGATTGTTTGACTCATATTTGGTTAGTGTTTTTTTTTTCCTATGGGAAGAAGATCCGAGATTAGTAGGAATCTTTGTCGTTTTTAATGAAATGTTTTTTTTTTTTTTTTTTTTTCATGTGTGATTCCTATCAGGGTGTGTTCCTGTTCTGGTATTCTGGTTGCCACAGTTAAGCACATTTCCTTGGCCTGGAAATGATATCTCTTCTCTGCAAACATGTCTATAGAGTAGTATGGCGGCGTTGTGGCGGGGGTGTACACGTACAGTACAGTATATGGCACAGAGGTACAAGTCTTTCTACTCTATTAGAACAGTATACAGTAGATTCTCTTATTTTTTAGCCAAATTTGGTATTTTTCAGTCATTAGCATGTCTATTACATTGTGTAGGTATGATTTGTACCAGATGGGAAAACAAATCTGTTTCCTGAAAAATATTATTGACAAAACTATTTCTTTAGATTGCATGTACATGTTGAGTTGTCTTGTGCTAAGTGAAAATATCACTTTTCTTGTGTTGGTGGAGTTGAATACCGGGATCTTGTGTATGATTTGCATGCTTCAGTGGGCTGCTATCAGTATGCATGAGGCTCCTGGATTTAAAAAAATAATAATAAATTTCTCTTGTCTTGAAATAAAATTTTTGAAAGTGTTAACATAACTTACATTGCAATGTGTTTGGTAAACAGTATTAAACGTACAGTACAGTTAGGATAACCATAAGAACAATGTTTTTTTTTAGGGGGCGCTATTGAGCTCGTAATGGAGTAGAATGTGGTTTGGGAGGCTCCATCAGATTATTATTATTATTATTATTATTATTATTATTATTAATTTGCGCTTATTAATAATTATTCATTAATTTCAGTTGATATTTTACTGTTACTCTTCCCCCTTAACAGTTTTATCTGTATATTTGTCTTTGGAGGCGACATAGCACCATAGCACAACGCAGAATAAATCTGAAGATTTGGACACCAGATCACAGCGTAATAATGTTCGTATAATCCGTGTTTCTGAGGGTCCTAATAGCTGCACTACCTCCCAGCATCGTTGCGCTGCTTAACAAGGTCCTTAGCCTGGAGAAGGAGCCGACTTTGGACAGATCTCCCCACACTCTGCAGCCTGTACCAAAGTACTTTCAGCATTTCTGTTTTTCCAGACCACATAGCAAAAATAGCAAAAGGCCAGGCTTCCTTTAATGAGGTCCGGCGACAGCTCCATGGCATTGAGGGCTCACGCTACGGTTTGGTTTACCCAGCGTGGCTGAGGATCACCTACAATGGTGTATGAAAATATTTTCTTTCTGCTGATGAAGTCAAGGACTACATTAATACTAAACTTCTGTGTGAACACTAATCTTTCTACTTTTTTAAGCAAAATGTATGATCTGTTTATACAGTATTTCCTTATGTTACTTCTGGCTGCCAAATACTGTATGTATCATTATACACGTTTGATCATCGTATGTGGGGTGATCCTCTAGGGTTTTCTTTTTCTTTTGTTTTCTCAAATTAATCATTTATCTATACAATCTTGTAAGCTGGAGATGGGAAGACCTAAGTAACTTATATTTGCGCATAATTTTTGTTCTATTTATTCTGTGGGAGCCTTTTTGTTTTCCTTTCTGTCTTGTTTTTTCTATTCTGTACTGTAAGAGTGATTATTGTTTCAGTTAGTTTATAATGCTGTCTGCTAGTGTTAATGTTAGGATGGAGACTCTATGTGTGTGTGTGTGTGTGTGTGCATGCATTTTGGGGGGGGGGGGTATTGGGGTCTGTGTTCATCCTTCTGGCTCGTTATGAATTTTTATCATTTTACATCATTTTGGGTAATTGCCTAATTCCTATGTAGGACCAAGTTTACCTGGGAGTAGTACAGTACACCTATCCGTTTGTTTGTTTGTTTGTTGTTGTTTTTTGTTTGTTTTTTTAAATTGGAACATTAGAGGTATTAAAAGATCTAATGTTTTTAATCACCTGAAACATTTACATACTGAGAAACACATCTTCAAATTATCACCACAGGCTTCTCCATCCCTGGCTAGGTCAAAATTTTCATCCTAATTTTAATTCTAAATCATGCGGTGTGGCCATAATAATAAACAAAAACGATACAGTTTTCACCTACACATATAACAGCTGACAGGAATGGCAGGTTTTGTTGATAAATGTTTATGCTCCAAACTTCGATGATCCTGATTTGGTCTTGTAGACCCATGGAGATTCCATAATCCTGTAGATAATTAAAAAAAAATTAATTCTCAGGTGTACCATTCATATTCTAGAATTGATTATTTATTTTTTATTGACAGTCATCTTAATCATTCTGTTGTTTCTTCAGATCATTTAAGTATTGTAATTCCTGACCATGCTCCCTTATCACTGGATATCCAGAAGCAAACCCCATCTTTTTAGCGGTTTAACATACTTCTTGTAGCAGATACAGATTTTCGTGCATTTATTTCTAACGCCATCGACAAATCCTTGTTTTTTTTTTTTAACCATCTTGATTCCACTTTGTACTCAGTATTATGGGAAACTCTCAAAGCTTATCTTAGGGGGCAAACCACTTCATACTCTGCTTTCCTAAATCGAAGTCGCAGGGCTAGACTTAATGAACTTTCATCAGCTATTAGCAAACTCGATCATATTTATGCATCAAAACCTTCTCCGCAGTTGTACAAGCAACGCAACAAAATTTGATCTTGTTTGAACAAAAGAAACAGAATGCATGTTGGGGAACGTATTCTGAATATGGTGATTAATCAAGTAGATTGTTAGCACATCAGTTAAAATAACAGGCTGCTTCACGCTTAATACCACAAATTAAAAATGACTTACGTATTATTACTACTGATCCCAATGCAGTCATACTGCTCCTCCCTTTATAAGTCTGAATGCAGTCGAAGTATTGATATTACTGTTATTGATACAGTATCTGTAAGGGACTTGGACTCTCCATTATCTCTTGAAGAAATCATAGTTTCAATTAAGGCAATGCAGTCTAATAAAGCTCCAGGCCCAGATGGTTTTCCGATTGAGTTTTATAAAATGTTTATAGATAAATTGGCACCATTGGATCATATAGGCCATTATCATTGCTAAATGCTGATGTGAAAGTGCTGGATAAAGTAATTGCATCCCGTTTAGAGGCTGTATTACCACATGTTATATCTGGTGTTATAAATGTTATAAATTTGGGTTTGGTGATAAATTTATCTCCTAGATTCGCCTCCCACAAATCTCCGCAAGCTAGCATTCACACAAATGATATTAGCTCTGATTATTTCGCTCTTGGACGTGGTATTCAGCAGGGGTGCCCACTGTCGCCGCTGCTTTTTGCTCTTGCTATTAAACCATTATCCATTAAGCTTAGATCTTCTCTCGGTTTTAAAAGTATTATTCGTAATGGGTTGGCGTCAACAATGGGTCCATTGCATAAAAATCCTTTGTTCCCCCCCCCCCCATGACGTCTAGATTCAGCATTTTCATCATGGCATGACAAAGGCATCAGACATTGGTATAATTTGTATGAGGATGGAGTATTTAAAAGTTTTGCTAGTCTGTCTTTAGAGTATGAGCTGCCTGCAGCTCATTTCCTTCGTTACCAACAAGTCCAAGCATCCGAATGTTTCCCCACTTTTGCTTCTATTCCTCCCAAGCCCTGGGAAAGCCTGATCACATTTAATCCGTATCAGCGAGGAATATATAATTTCATCTTATCAACAACAATAACGTAACTGTGAAACCTGAAAGCAAGGCCAAGTTTTACTTGAAGCTGTTCACCACTTCCAGGGTTTAGAGATACTCGGTTTGTGTATAATCCCAGTCTTTTCTAGATTGAGAACTTTTGTTCCCGACCTTAGTGTCTTAGTCATAAATACACCTTCTGCTCAGTCTTACTCAATCTCTTTTTCACTTTCTTTTTCACACATTCCCCTTCACTCTGGCACGTTTCTAAGTTTCACTCTCACGGTTCTCATGCGGTCAATGTGTTTACAGAAACAGATGTCGGATTTACGGGAAATCGGTGTGTGTGATACCACACAAAAACATAGTGCGCATGTTTCTGAATCAAAAAAAATAATAACCAAGCACAATGCTCTGAGATTTCACAATACTGCCTAAACACGGGGCTTGTTTCTGAAATGTGGAGGATTAAGAAGCCACATACAGTAATACCCTTTAGTCTGAGCTATATGGGTCGAAATAGCGCTACAGGAGGAAACTAGAGCCGTCGCTCCAACAGAGTGGTTCTAAGAATCTGTGGCAGAGAATAAGAACAATATCACCTATAAAACACCCAACTTTCAAATGACAAATGTAGACAGCGGATAGCAGCGGATGAGCTGAACACTTTTTTTTACACTAGATTTGAGGCTGCGGCTACTGTAATAGTAGCTAGTGATGCTAACAGCACTAACAGTGCCAGTGATGCTGTGTTCATCATTTTTCGGGATTCAGGAGGTCCTGGTTTGAGCCCCGACGCCTCCAAGCTGACACAAGTTGAGCAAGTTCCTTCACCACCAAGTGCTCAGGTACAGTATCTCCCATACCTTGTGTGTAACTAAGAATAGAATGAATTGATTTGAAAGATGTTGTCAATGAATGCATTTTATAGCAGAGGAATAAAAAAATATAAAAAAAAACAGTCCTCACTTTAGGCCACCTAGAATGATGTTGCGCTAACTGTGTGAAAAGTATTAAAAGGTAAACTTGGCATCAATTAGCATTCCATTGCAACAATCTTGTGCAGGTCTGTGCAGGAGGTATATGTGGACACCTTGAGTAAATCACAGTGAATTTGTGACCCGTGCGATATTGGACTTTTTAATCAGTGTTATGTCATAACAGGTTTTGGGCTTTCCAGCGAAATACAATTTTTTATGTTACAACAGCCAAAGATTCCCATTATAAAAAAAAATTTAAAAAAGAAGGAACCATACAGTTGTTTTGAAAAAAACAAAAAAACATCCCTTTTTATGGTCCAAATTAAGTGGGTTATTGACAAGATAAATACCCCACCTATTAACGCTGTTTTTCAATGGGTGTTATGCCACAACAGGTTTGGGCTTTCCAGTGAAATACAAATTTCAATGTTACAACATCCAAAGATTCCCGTTATAAAAAAAGAAAGAAAGTCTAAAAAAATTAAACAATTATTGACCAGCTAAATACCACACCCAAGAATCCCTTTTCTAAGTTCTGTAATTATGGTAAAGATGTTTGCTGTGGTGTTGCTGTTTCTCAGCACTGGATCTTCTTATAGTCATCAGTCCTTCTGGGCCAGAGAATGAAGAACTTTTGAATTAAATCAAGGTATTTATCGATTCATAGGCCATCTCCATCCCACCCAGAACTGCTAGTCACTGTGGCACTGAACGCTGTCTTTGCCAGTGTTTGCCTTGGAGTAAAGGACACTTGCCAGTAGTAGATCAGACAGCCCTTATTAACGAGTGAGCATGTGTTAAACAGGCTCATTTTGAGGCTACTCTTGGATGAGTGATCTCTTAAGGTGGGGTCTTGTTGGAGTTAAGACTGTACTGTAGCGTGAGGAGCTCAGGTGGTGTGTATTAGAGTACTGAAGTAGTTAGTGTACATAAAGCAGTTTAGCGAAAGCAATCCAAGCAAATATGACATAAGGCAAAAGCTTCTATATTCAAATGATGTCTTTAGAGCATTAATAGGAGGAACGCCACAATACGCTAGACAGAAAAAATGAAGACCTGGCCAAGCCAAACGGATCTCTAGCTTAAGCTGGTAGCATATATAGGCGTGGAGAGTGTGGTCACATGGCACCTGTGGTCTCCTGGGATAGGCTCCAGGACCCCCGTGACCCTGAATACAGGATTAAGCGGATTAACCGTCTCAATGGTTTACAGAGAATAGTCTGTGAAAGACGAAAGAGAAATGGTTATTATATACTTATTTATACTAGTACAAATACTCACTCCATATACTATACATATAGAGAAGAAACATTGCGAGGATTTTTTTTTTTTTTTTTTTAGTCTTTAAAATATTCAAGCAGTTGTGGTCATAAGGTGTCAGTGAAACTGCTTATATCAAAGCAGTCCAAGCAATCTTCATGGGTATTAACTGAAACTGTTCTCAATTATCACATACATCTATAAGCAGACCATATAAGGCCATCCTCAGTAGCAGTCAGTGGTCTCCAGGTGATGAGAACTCTTACCGGAAGTTGGGCACCAGGATTCATCAGACTGAAATGGAGGGCAGGAGGAGTCATGATCCTTTGTAAAAAAAATAAAATAAATAAATAAAAAAGGAATACAGAAACAATTTCCTTTGGACAAATGAAACCAAAGTGAAGTTATTTGGCCTTAAAACCCAGCACCATGGTCAGCACCAAAAACAAAACAGCATTCCAGCAGTAACCGCTGATACCAAGTACCAAGCAAAGTGGAGGGTGATGAAGCAATGTTGAATGGGCCAAAATTCTTCCACAATGATGAGAGACTAATGATTACGTTATTGCTGGACCAAAGGTTACGCTAAGTGGACCTACAAGCTACTGAATAATGAAGGTAACTTGCCCTCATTTTAATATACTGTATTGTGGTCAGCCATATAATATCACATACAGTACAGACCAAAAGTCTGTACTGTATGTGAAACCTTCTCATTCAAAGAGGTTGAATTTGTATTATTGGCAAGAAAAAAGCAGCTAAGTGAAGAAAAAAACAAGCAACAAGAAATGAAGGTCAGTCAGTCCGAAAAATTGGGAAAACTTTGAAAGTGTCCCCAAGTGCAGTCACAAAATCCATCAAGCGCTACAAAGAAACTGGCTCACATGCGGACCGGCCCAGGAAAGGAAGACCGAGAGTCGCCTCTGCTGCGGAGGATAAGTTCATCCGAGTCACCAGCCTCAGAAATCGCAGGTTAACAGCAGCTCAGATCAGAGAGCAGGTCAATGCCACACAGAGTTCTAGCAGCAGACACGTCTCTAGAACAAGTGTTAAGAGGAGACTGTGTGAATCAGGCCTTCATGGTAGAAGATCTGCTAGGAAACCACTGCTAAGCAGAAGAGACGCGTTTGGGCTAAAGAACACAATAAAGAACACAAAAAAGAAAAATCGCTGAATGAGAAGGTGTGTAGCTACGCAGCTGCATACACAACAAACTGCAATGTACTACCAGAAACATTTAACATTTTTAGCAATTTGAATTACAGTAGTTCTTCAACTGGATCGGAATACAAAGTCCAGTCTTCGCCGTTCCCAGGGTTTCCTTCCCTATACCACCTTTGGTAGGATGCATCAATGTAATTTTATAGAATCTGTCTAACCAAACAGATGCAAATCGATACAATTATATGAATGAACATGCAATTTCTTTACTCTTTAAGAGTTTTCCTTTCGGAGAATTTTCCTACAATTAAAAAAAAATGTCTTTCATGTTCTGATTTTTTTTTCTTAATTTAAACCCAATCCTGTGAAATTAGAGGGAGTGAAGATTTTAATTCAAATCTGTTCAACAATTCTGCCTCAGGAGTCAGGCTCAGTTGAACATCACCTTTCAAGCTTGATATTACCTTGATTATTCTAATCCAGATCCAAATCCAATTAATTGCATTTTACAGCTTAAATCTGATCTGTTCTAACCTCATCTGAAACCGCGCACCACTGTAGTTATTAAGGGTCTGTCATTTTCCTGTTAAGTGTTCTATGATGCTTACTTGATTACATCTCAAGTATCTCATATCTCACAAATCACTGTATTGTACAATAATAAACTGTCAAATCAGTCGACATATCTTAAGTAATGAAACAATAAATCTCCAAGAACAGAAAAAAACAAGTTATTGTTTCATACTTTAAGTTTTCTATTTCATTAATTAACCAAAATATATAACATCCTTTATTGTAAACTAATAGTCATTATGTCCTATTTTTGCAACACCAATATAAACTATAAACTTTGTCACTCTAAAAAAAGCAGCAACGATTCCTTGATTTATTAAAATGGGAATAAAGACAAATGAAGTAATGAAGCAGAAACACATCAGTAATGTTAATAGCAGAAGTCAAGAACTGATTCATTTATTAGACACAACAATAATGGAACTACGGCTAGTGAATATTTGCACAAAGTCATTTTTTTCAGCCTTCATATACTATTCTACGTCTATTCTGTATGTGCGGATCAAGCGAGCGGCCGAAAGTCCAACAACATTCTGTAGACATTTCCTTGGTTCAGCCCTCTGAGAACTGCCTGAAAAGCTCCTCAGACCGACTGTCAGGAAAACTGGGAATGAAGTGAATCTGCAGGATTTCAGAGAAGCCTTCTGACAGAGAAGGGGCCACAAATTTCTTCCTACGCACACAAATAAAGAAGTCAAAGTTACTTTGAGGTAACAGAGGAACAATACGGTCAATATAAAATAAAATAAAATAAAATAAATAAATAATAAAATACTACATAAATAAAAACGATCGGCCAGTAACATCAACAACTTCTCTCAAATAGTTTGATGTATGATATGATACATTGTAAATGCCAGACTGTATTTCAATTATTCATTAAACAATTACAGCATATTAACAGAATGCGGTTCAATACCAGGCACTTCACCCCACTAAGCTTCCAGATGATGGTCTTTACACAGTAACTTAAATAATTAAATTGGGATTATAGTATAAATTTAAATGGGAAAATCTATATAGTTTTAAAAATGATTTACAAATCAAAATTGCATTACATGTGATCGCACAAGCCTCGTCCCTCCTCACTGTGAAACCTTTTAAATCAATATGATTTTTAGCCTCAAAGTTTTAGCATGATATTAATTTATCGCTCTATAGACTTTTTGCAAGTCACATGACTGATTACATTGACGTTAATCACAACAGTCTACGGTGGAAGTAGCGTGAACAGACATAAGGCTACTTATGTAGGACTACTTCATTTGATGGGTCTTTTAGAGCAATTAATTAATTAATTAATTAATTAATTAATTAATTAATTAAACAAAAAAACATAATATGCATCTGCAGTCCCACGAATCCAAGTTCTCATCTTGTAGTCCGGTCAGAATTTGGGAGCCATTTCTGCCCCACAGAAGTATTTTCCAGGGAATGAAAAAAAAAAAAAAGAGTGAAATACCCAGTAACTTAAAGGATACCAACTTGATTTAGCTCAGTGGACCTGCAGGGGTTTTTCAAGGGTTCCTACATTGTACTCCTATTCCAGGTGACAAACTTCACAAAATTGATGCATAGTGGAATAACAAACTAGTTTTTTTTTTTTATGTTTGTTTATTTTTTTGTGGATTCACAATTCATTTACTGGGCCTGATTTAAACATCCGAGAGTGCAGCAGCAGCGTTCACTCACTTGTAGCTGTGGAAGACCATGTCATTGACAGAAGCATGCTTGGTGGCTGAAGGAACCATCTCTCGGAACTGAGAATAGAAAAAAAAATTAACATATATTACAGTTTCAGTTGAAATCCTGGATTGAATTATATAGGAATCCAGATGCTTTTCCCATCTTTCAGTGTCGTTCTCTTATCACTCCTACTGCTAAGATATTTAAATCAGCATACGGTATCTTTTTTTTCCCCTTAATTATTTCCAATAAGATTTTTAGCGGCCATCATGTTGAGTGACAACAAGGTCAGTAGGAATGCCAACAAGTCTAGTCCTTTCAGACATTTCTCTCTGGCCCTGCTTGGATCATTTTCTAAAAACACAATGCTGGCACCACCTAGTGGTGGATGTATAAAAATGACCTTCCACTGAAATACGGAGCCGAAAATATATATACATACTTCAGGAAAAGAAAAACTTGCATTAATATAAATATTATATTCGCATAAATATTTGAATACTAAATGTATTGCTATACATTATATATTATATGATATTATTATTATTATTATTATTATTATTATTATTATTATAATAATAATAATAATATACACCATACTATTTTTTTTTCCTGAAGTGTGTATACTGGTTTTTGGCCCACTGTCAAGAACGTTTAATAGATCGGGCAAATTACGTTGAGTATGTGTAATAAAGAGCAATAACACATAACTGTGCTCACCCTGTTATTGTGCTTGGCTTGTTCAAAGGAAGCGGTGAAGTTAAAGCATCGGCAGGGAACTCCAGCGCTCTTACTGACATCCACATACCTGTGAAGGGACAAACGGAGTCGGTGAGACCTTGTTTACTGAGTATACACCATAGCGATAGCTTGAACAGGTGACTGATGAGTAAAGAAATTGAAATAGGCACCGCTTTCGAGACTCTGGGTCAGGATTAGTGTTGTCCACGGTTACGCTTCGGCCTTCCTTCAGAGCACGTTCACATGCCGACACGCAGTTCTGCCATGACCCCAGTGTGTCCTAGCAACAGAACAGCAAGAAAGAAAGAACTCAGCTTCTAAAATCCTTTTACTGATTCTTAAGGATTAGATGGCTTTGTGATTTATTATAATAAATAGCATTTTTATTTAATGCTGCACTTGCATCCAATTTGACATTATACCGAGCTTTTTTTTTTTTTTTTTTTTTTAAGAAACAAGTTTTCAATTTGAATTCCTAAAAAAAAAAAAAAAATGTAAAAAAGACATTTGTTTGACCCGTTTAAAGATTTTAACCTTGATGTTCAATAAAAAGTCACTATTTATACTGGATACATCAGTTCCTCAGGTGTGTTTGGGTTGCATTCGTCTCTTTCCACTCACCCTGTTCACATACACATACCCCTTGGGAAGAATGTGAGTTTGAAAAAAGGTGGATTTGCCAGCTGCGAAAAACAAAAACGAGAATAAGGAGATTTGACAAAGTAAATAAGAAGGCATAAGGAGCGCACAAAAAAAAAAAAAAAAAAAAAAACCCAGACTTACCTCCGGGGAATCCGACAGCAACGATGACTTCCTGGCTGGGGGACGTGAGCGCGGCGTTTGGTGGATCATAAAGACGTGCCTTTGAGTCTAATCCCCTCTGCAGGTCATACAATTACACTATGAATACATACACTAATAGTGTGTCATGTGGTCTCGCTCTGGATTGGTCCGTTTTTTTTATTTGAACACTTTTTTTAGTGTGCGAAAAGTCTGACCGAGCTCATGGACGAACTGGAAATTATATCTAATGATTTCAATCACAATATTGTTATAAGTAGCTGTAATAGTGCTCTTTTTTATATATTGTTTTATATTATAGCATGTGGAGCTCTAAGTGCATTGTTGACTACTAATCCTAGTCAGAGAGACAAACTATTATTTAAAAAAAAAAAAAAAAGATGTATTTAAGACTAACAAAGTTAATTTAATAATGAATATCCAAAGCAAATTGTAAGAAATGATTGATTGTAATCAATCAGTGTTTAGTAGAATCACCTTTTTAAGCGATTACAGCTGTGTGTTCTTGGAGATGTGACTCTCAACTCTTTTTTTTTTTTTTTGGCACTATATTTTTGCCTAATGTTCTTGGTTTAAAAAAAAAAAAAACTAAATCACACTACTGTAGCTCTCTTGCCATTATTAATTGCATTGAGGTCTCGGCTGTATGCTGTTGTCTTCTTGAAAGGGGAATTTCTGCAAGTCTGGAACAGGAACAGGAACTGGAACAGGTTTTCCTCTGGACCGGCTCTGTATTTAGATCTATACAATTTGGTCTCAACCCTAACCAGTTTCCCAGGTCATGGCGATGAAAACCTGACACAAATGATGCTACAACCACCATGTTTCACTAGAGGGAGTGATGTTCTCAAAGCTTAGTACCATGAACAAAAAGAAAGATATTTTTGAATCTCCGACATAAATTTTGTTCCCCTTTGCCTATCGCGCTATACAACGGACTTGTACACTGTCACTTTTGGGGCGTGGCCTTCTCTAGGCAGGATTGCAGTTGCCATATTTGTTCCAATGCATATTCCATAGCTAAATGGATTTCATGTTGCTCTGCTAGAGATTAAAACGTATTATTATGATCGGATTGTTTTATACTCCAACCTGTTTGTTTTGTTTGCTCCGTCTCTCTCTCCATAAACTTCAAGGCCTTAAATGTGCAGATATGTTTATATAAATATCACTCATGTGACTTCTAATGTCAACTGAGTACAATGAAAATTAATTATTGGTTTTGAAACTGTCATGGCAAATACTAGAGAAGGTGGGGAAGGAATTTATTCGTTTATGATGCACGACTCTTTTGTGGCAAATTACGAATCACCACACTGACTCAAAGAATATATATATTTTTAATTAGTATTTAATTTTAATATACATTTACTGCAATTGGCTGGTTTTCAGCGTGATCGGCCATGACGGTTAATATAACCGATTCTGTTCCGAGCGCATGAGCTTCTGAGCGGAACGACAAAAATGCATTTATGGAGTTACATTATCAAAAGTCATTATTTAGACAACGCACACACTGGCATTGTTTTGTTTTGGCAAGTGGAATAAAATATATACATGCTGCTCAGTAAACAAGTAGCTTTTTTGTGAAATTTTATTTGAAGTTATATGTTAAGCTCTTGTATTTGAAATGATTTTGTATGGTTTAAATACGCAGTGGTTTTTAAGTGACTAACATTATAAACTACCGTTATGAGTAACGGACGATGTTTAATAACTCGTCTTCTAATCGGCATGTTGATCAAATCGTGATGCTTACAGAATCACAATATAAATCATGATTAAATCATTTCACGCGTTCACTTGTGATGACCACGCCCTGCCAATCCTTATACAATCACAAATCCGAAAGGAAGTCATTTAGAAGCACTTACTGATCCAACCCTGTACATAAACGTGTACATAAACATTAGGGCCGGTTTGTGTCGTTTCATGACATGACATCACCACAAGATTCATTTCAACTCAGCATAAACAAACCCCGCCAATGTGCACAGAGAGAAAGATGAGGAAACGAGTCGGCGGCTCACCGGATCAAACGCCGGCATGTCGAAGGGAGCAGCTTTCCACCCCAGGAAGAATTCCTCTGGAGTTTGAAAGCGTACGCCAATGTTAAGTGCAAACTAGAAGCAAAAGTCATCAAAACAGTCCTTCGTCATAACCTCAGGAACCTCAACATTAATTTATGTTCATTAACATTCAACTTTCAACAACACATTCGTTTAACATCTCACACACAGGACGTAGCGCTACTTTATTTTTTATCACTACTGGAAGCAGGTTTGCATCTAAAGGCCAGGTTTTGCATCCTCACCAGTCTGTCACTGCAGGAGAAGTCCTTTTTCTTCTTCCCCGGAGCCCAGTTTGCTGGACGACCCGCTGCATCTGTCCCATGAAGAAGCAAAAAGCAAGCGTCATGTAATTCACTTTTAAATGAAACTTTGAAATCTCTCTTGTAGGTATCAGGTTAGTACCCGTCATAAGCTCACATGGTCAATTCACCTTAAATAAAGCAATAAAAGGAGACTTTTAAACGAATCCAACAAGCCATTAATGACTAAAGTTTAGACCGTCAGTGTCCAACACAGAAAGAAAATATAAAACCATAACCAAAATGATTATATCAGACTTTGGTTGATTGACAGGTCAAACCAAAACCCTGCACAGTTACAGTAAGTGAAGCTATGCTTATATCTCGACTAGGCCACGTCATTGGACTACAATCCTTGTCCCATTATATAAGCACAGCAGGGGATGGATTTATTGATGAAGTATACCCGACCCTGTTACGATAGTTTGTGATGCCCCCTCTCAGCTGGTTAGTATTGTATTCCCGGTTGACCTGGTACATCACAGACCTTAACAAGCAAACTGGTACAACATTATAGCGTGTTGTACATGTCACAGATGTTCTACGCTTTCCTTTTTGCACGCTATCCCTTGTGTTCGCGGTGTTACCCGAAGGCAGACGTCACTGCTGCATGGTTAGCCACCCATTCTGATGTTACGCACTTTGACTAGGTTTCGTTCATCAAAGCCCGGGATGGGAACTGTGGAGCACGCGCGGAGGTCCTAGGCTGAGTTCTTGCAAGGAGTAGTTCAAATCCCAACTGCATTATCTGGGTGTGTTAGTCTGACTTTAAGAAGTTTGATTTTGTATGATTTCACTCAGACTGACATGTTTACATGTATTTTAAAAGGTCCGGTTTTAGTCAAGACTAGGACTAACACGACCACTATGTAAATGTACCGTCTGTTACGATATTGGATTTATTTGTATTTTGTGATTTTTGTGTCTCTGCTTGTCTCAATCTACTGGCTGATGTCCCGCCTCCCCCCTGATGACTGAGTAACCAGGAGACCCAGTGGCCTTTATAAGCCCCTTCAGCCCACAGCGCTGCAGACCGTGTTTTTGTTTACTGTTTATCCTATGATTGATTGGTACAGTAGACTATTCCGTGTTTGCTTGTTTTGGCTACGTTTTTGTATACGCCCTTCTTTGTCTTGTAAATAAGTTTTGCACATATTTGTACATAATTCTGTATTTATTATTTCTGTGCTTGCTTTGTCGCTGCTGGTGGAGGGATGAGGGGGCGTATCTTTCCTCGTTGTTTCAGATCCCACCCTTTTCAGTGTGCCTGCAATCTATTGCTTGCTGCCCTGCCTCCTGTCCCGCCTCCTGCCGGATGATTCGGGTATCCAGGAGACCCAGAGGCCTCCTTAAGGCCTCCGGACCACAGTGCTACAGGCCGTGTCTTTGCTTACTGTTTATCTGATGGCCATTTGTAAAATTATATTGTGTATGACCTTGTGCTACGTTTCAGACTCCACCCTTCTTTGGTTTTGGTTGCCCGGTTGTAAATACGTTTTTGTATACATTTGTATATAGTTCTGTATTTTGTTTACTGTTTTGCCGTTGCCGGCTTCTGAAGCTCACAGCTACCTATTGGGGATTTGTTTATTCACTTTTGTAACCAAACACTAAGCGAACACACTATTGCTCCAATCCCCTATTTATTTTTTTCTTTTCATTCCTGGTACGGCTCCCCTACACCGGGGTAGCACGGCTGAGAGGTGAATGTGAAGGTGATTGGTCGGTTAAAAAGTCGGTTAGATTGAAAAACTGGGTGCGTCCTGCAAATAAAGCACTGTGAGCTCTGCACATTCTTGGCTGGCGTCACTCATTCGGGTGTGTTTCAGAACAATGACTAGGTGGGAACAAGCAGCGAAGTGGAAGCACCACCAGGAGATGAGGTCCCGACTCCTCTCACCGAGCCTTCCGCAAACATCCTGTTGTATTATGCCAGTAATCATAAGCTCTTGGCTTGGGGTATATGGAATTTAGACCGATTTTTAGGTTTTAAATAAAATTCCTGAGGGAAAGGGGTTAAAATCTTTTTCATCATATTTTTGTTAACAACAAAGATTTTTTTTTTACTTATTATCTATTCCTTACGTTCAAATACAGACACTCACCTCCAACATAGACACACTGTGATTTATCCACAGTTACTCCATCATTGGCCTGGAAAACACAGTACAGATTACATACTACCGCAAAGTACATTTAAGTACTTATTTAATAACTTATATATTTATG
This sequence comes from Clarias macrocephalus, assembly GCA_011419295.1. Classification (NCBI taxonomy): domain Eukaryota; kingdom Metazoa; phylum Chordata; class Actinopteri; order Siluriformes; family Clariidae; genus Clarias; species Clarias macrocephalus. The sequence goes on from JAAGKR010001474.1 coordinate 38,779, forward strand.
TAAAATTGTGTACAGCCAAAACTGGTCATAAAACATTTCCAGCAATTCATCGGGCCACCATTTCATCATTTGTATCATTTGTATTTTCACTCAGAGAAACCTGGAGTGTTTGCGCGTAATGGTTTGACAACCTGAAGAAAAATAGATTTAGAGTTAAATAATAATAAGAAGAAGAAGAAGAGGAGGAAGAAAAATAACAGCTATATTAGAATAAATAATCATATCAAAACACACTAGACAGTATAATCAAATTCATACTGATAGTCACACTGGTCCATGCAGAATACTAAAATATACTGGGTGACAAGTTACAGCAGGACCTTCACTGCATCCAGCGAGATGTGGTGTAATGATAACGATCTTCATCTGCTCGTTAGTAATTTAACGGAGTGTTGGGGACATTTGCATACTGTATAAGAGGCACCAGAGTCTTGTCTCTTTGTGTGGAATCTGGGACAAGCAGGATACCTGAAGGCCTTAAATATCACTACACTTTTTTTTCTTTTTTTTTTATTACAGAATTTCCCATGAACACTATAATCCACCAGAAGCAGTTTTATTCATCTACTGTATTACTGTAAGCCTGCAGTTCAGGATTTGATGTTTTTACAGCATAAAAAGCCTTCACGTCACATCCCAGGAAATATGTTCAACTTATTCATCAATGTGGATTTTCTTTGTCGCATGAGTTTCATTATCTAACACACTCCGATTGTATTTCTGTACAGACCCAGAATATGAAAATGTATACCTCAGGCTATGTGTTCCAGATTTCTGTGTGTCTACTCACTCAATCATCGTCTATCTCGCTTCATCCTGTATACAGGGTTCGCGGGGGACCTGGAGCCTATCCCAGGAGACACTCGATGGAGTGCCAGTACACACACACACACACACACACACACGCTCATTCACACACTATGGTCAATCTATGAACACCAGTAACCCTAATCTGCATGTTTTTGGAATGTGGGAGGAAACCGGAGTACACATGCACACAGACCTGAAGTGGGAATCGAACATGTAAACTCCAGGCACACCGACCTGAGGTGGGAAACGAACCCGACCCGGACCCTGATGGTGCGAGGTAACAGTGCTAACTTTATGTATCTAATGGGTTCAACATAGTATAATACAGTACAACTTGTATTGTTAACTATTACTTTTGTCCTGCATCTTCTTACTGCCTTCTTGGTGAATAGAACAAATTCGGATAAACCATTAATCAAATAAGATCAATCAGATCATTTTCTCAAAGTATCTCACCCTCTCACACAAGTGTTCCCACATTCCTGTGACCGGCTTTCTGTAAATCCCAGGACCTGCTGCGACAAATACCTGAAACATGTCACACATCTATAATACAGTATACACATCTGGACACATCTGCGCCTTTATAAAGTATGTAATGTATCTTATGTAATGATTTATATTCCCAACCTGTACAGGTAAATTTAACGTCTGAAGGATATCCTCGACTTTGGACTTGAACACTTCCGGTCTGAGCTTGCCTCGAGCGATTCCCATTTGATTGGTAAAAAACACCACCTACGCAAAGAGCCAGAGAGAGCAAACATCAGCCGCATACTGCATCTGTACACGTTTCAGGCTTGGGGTTTTAGTTCGGCCGTCAGTGTAAATAATGCGGTAAATACAGTTAGTCTAGTTCTCTGTATTGTACTGACTAAATAAACAGAAAAGGAAACAGATTTTTTTTTTTTTTTATATACACACCTTGAAGCCTTCTTTTAACAGACCGGTCAGTTTGGGCTTTATCTCTGGGAAAAGGATCCTTAAAAATAAAAATTAAATAAAAGTAAAGAAATTTAATTGCAATAACCAAAAAAAAAAAAAAACACAACATTTTTTTTTTTCAAAACAAAGCCGACTCACTTCCAGTCATCTGGGCTGGTGGGAAAGACTTTCCCTGACTTTGTAGTGATGATGCATCCGTCAATGTCAAACCCTGCAATCTGAAATAAATAAATAAATAAATAAATAAATAATGATAATAATGTTTCTTGAAACATTATATGAAACATATAAAAGGAATCTCTAATGTTTGCAACATTCAGACAAAACAAAAAGAAAGACTTCGCACTCTCCAGTTTCTCGGTGGCATGGCAAGCTGTGCGCTTGGTTTTCTCTAATTAACACCAAGTGAGAACGATTAAAACCTGATGCCGAAGGCGTTAAAGGGGCGCCTCCATCGCCGACGACTCAGGCAGAGCGCTGCTCACGAGAAACTCTCTCAGACATCCGACTTTGCTCTAAACTGAACCATGTTTAAATCAATTCCAAAAGCTTAACGATTAAGATCTTGAGATGTTTCACTAATAAAAATCACAGATGAATAAAAAAGATGAATTTTAGGACGACCCAAAACCACTTTATGGCAAACCCTAGTAAGGAAACAACGTTTTATAGACATCACGATTAATATAGCGGTAATTACCTACGCACCTGATGCTCATGTGATTACTAAAACTAATTAATAAATGACGACACTGATTTTCATACAACATATTGCAAAATATACAATATACAAATACAACTAAAAGTAAATGAGAGATTTTGCTGAAATAATTTATCGATATGATTATCACTGATCCAAGTGAGTATCCTGGTATTTGCAAACATATTATTTATATAAAAAAAAAACAATTCCAAGGCACTCAAATGTATCATTTTACTTTTACAAATTCTAATAATGGTTTGTTAGACGTATCTGACCATGATCACTGATCACTACTGCTTCTCTTTGTAATTCTCACCTTGGCCCGTGCGGTGACCCCCGCTGCAGTGTAGAGCATGAGATTGCCAATCTGCTGCCAGTGACTGTTCGAGCAGGCGGACGGTGCAGGCGCAGAGGCTTTTGTTGGCGACGGCTGTGTGCTTGTGCCTTCTGCAAACCGCTGCAGCTGTCTGAGCTTCTCCTCCACCGTCTCTTCATCCTCGTCGGATTTCTCGGCGCGCCCGCGTTTAGCTTCGGATTCGCCGTCTTCAGGATCGAGGGCTCTTTTTGTTGACTTTTGCGAATGTAATGATGCACGTGTGATGAGAAACATATTTGAGAAACATGCTTGATGCATTTGATATCTAAGAAATGATCCACAGATACCTTTTTAGGTGAGGAAACAAAGAAGTCCTGGATGTTCCGCTTGGGCTGAACCTTCTTCTTGTTACTATTCTGCTTGCTTTCTTTATCGTCCGCTCTTTTCCCCTTCGTCTGGTGTGAGGAAGAGGACGAAGCGGCTCGGTTAGCTGAGCCGGAGAACTGCACGGTGAACGGGTAACTCTGGTTCACGAGGCACAGTGTGCCGTTTGCGCTCAGGTGTCCAGACTCGCCGCGATCCAAATCCTGCCCATCCACGGAAGACGGGTTTGGACCAAGCTGCAGAAAATATGACGGCCATTGCACAAAAAAATTAAATAAAATAAAAAAGTCGGGTACAGTAGGTTTTCCTGTGTGGAATTTTAATCAAAAGATTTGCTGCTGTTGTTATTACCTGAGTCACGAGAATCTCTTGCTTGGCGTAATCAGCTACAAGTTTCACTGCAATGAAAAAAGTGGGATTATGTTCTTTTATGTTGTTAATAGTGTAAGTGTGCCATTTAAAATCTTACTCATCCACACTCATGACGGCTCATTTTCTATTTCCCACCTATATCGTTTATAGTTTCCTCTTATCTTGGCCTTGGGGATTTATCTTTATGGCATGGTGTGTCTGCGTTCTTTGCATGTACACATCAGCATAAGATCAGTAGACAAAAACGCCCATGTTTTTTTCACTCGTGCATGCAATAAACCATGCTTTTTTTTTTCTTTTTTTTTACGAACGAGAATCACCCGATACAACATTATCACGATACCTTGGTGTCGATTCAATTTGTATCACGATTGTACAAAAATCTTTATTTTGATATTTATTTGTTTTCAGTTCACCTGCAGGATTATAGAGAACCGACACCATTGTACCACTTCAAACGCAAATACATACTGTATATTAATAAAAAAATTTAATTTGTGATCATCCAGAAATGCGCAGTACGCCGTCAAAACTTACGGTTTGTGTGTTCACTTCTACTCAACATTTTGATTTCAGTTAAGGCAAATAATTAAATACTGTCAAAGTTTTATTACATTTTGTCCAGTCAGGTTTTGTTTTTATTGTTTTTTTTTTTTTTTGCTTGTTTGTTTGTTTGTTTTTGCATGATCCGTAGAAACAGAACATTTGACTGGTTTCTGGTCCTCCAGTGTATGAAAAGCAAAGACACCATTGAAAGAGCGACTGTACAGTACAGACTAAACCCTTAATGTATTTCTATCGATGTTCCCCTATAAGAGCTGAATGTTTTTACCTTGGTGTCTCGAGCACTTTTTATCCTTCACTCCAGACTCAGGACCGCGACCCAGAATCTGAGCCCGACCGTCGGGCAGCTCGACCCGGGTTCCGTCTGCACTCAGCAACACACACTGCATGTTCTCACAGCACGACGCTCAGCTCTGCCTTCTTCTAGAGTTACTTGTACTTTTTATGAATAGACGCAGATATCACAAAACTAAATATCAACCGAGTGTATATATATATATATATAAATAAAATCACGCTCAGGCATGCAAAGTCTGAAACTTCCAAGCGTTGCTGTTTAGAAGTACAAGCTTCCGCATGTATAGTTCTTTAACTTCTTTTGCATACCAGCCAGTCCTTTTACAGAAGGCGGGATTGTTGCAGTTGTTTCAACCAATTCACTCACAGGAGGCGGGATCGTTGTAGAATTTTAGCCAATCGTTTTACAGAAGGCGGGATTGTTGCAGTTGTTTCAACCAATTCACTCACAGGAGGCGGGATCGTTGTAGAATTTTAGCCAATCGTTTTACAGGAGGCGGGATCGTTGCAGTTGTTTTAACGAAACATTTCGCAGCAGGCAGAATTTTAGCCAATCCATTCACATAAAACGGGTTGTTGAAGTTGTTTTGGCCAATTCTTTCACAGGAGGCGGGATTGTTTTATTTGTTTTAGCCAATCGTTTTGCAGGAGGCGGGATTGTTGCAGAATTTTAGCTAATGCTTTTTTTTCAAGAGGCGGGATGGTTGAAGTTGTTTTAACGAATCATTTCGCAGCGGGCGGGATCGTAGGTAGCATTTTAGCCAATCCATTCACATAAGACGGGTTGTTGCGGCTGTTTTAGCCAATCGTTTTACAAGAGGCGGGATTGTTGTTGAATTTTAGCTAATCGTTTTACATGGGCGGGATTGTTGCAGTTGTTTTAGCCAATCCATTCAGAGGAGGCGGGTTGTTACAGTTGTTTCGGTCAATTCATTCACATGAGGCGGGTTTTGCAGAATTTTAGACAATCGTTTTACAATACAGGAGTCGGGTTTGTTTTAGAATTTTAACTAATCATTTTACAGGAGGCGAGATTGTTGATTTTTTTTAAAATAATGAATCCATAAAATTGACCCCCCACACCACCACCACCAATATACACCCTTTGGGGTTTTAGGCGCTCCACAGTGATCTGAGGCACATAAACTTTCATTTGAATTTGAATTTTTAATGCAGTATGTGTATATGTAGATCCTCAATTCCTAATCAATGCATTAATTCATTCATCGCCTATACCGCTTTATCCCATATACAGCGTCGCGGGGGGCCTTGAGCGAATCCCAGGAGACTTTGGGTACGAGGCGGGGTACACCCTGGAAAGGGTGCCAATCCATCAAAGAGCACACACACACACACACACACACACACACACACACACACACACACACACACACACACACACATATACATACTACAGGCAATTTGTGAATATAAATCAGCATAATCTGCATGTCTTTGGACTGTGGATGGAAAGCAGAATATCCAGAGGAAACCCACCAAGCATGGAGCGAACATGCAAACCCTGGAGGTGCTAAAAGCCACCATGCCTCCCTAATCAACGCATTTCTTAGATAAACAGTGTGTGCAATGTTGTATCTATTCTTTTTGGATAAACATGACAAGATGTTAACATTATTACTTTTAAAAAAAAAGGTTGTATCCTAAAATTAACATGTCAAATCTAATTTACAAAGATCATGCAATAAAAGCAGAGGGAATGTTTTAAAATAAAGTAAGGGTTATTGTGTCACCAAGTTTACACCAAGCTAGTTATGTCAGATTTGTGTACAACAGATGTGTTTGACCAAATGTCAATATAAAATGTATAAGTTGTATTATGACAACACCACATGCATTGCAGTGGTGTCTCAGTCGGTTAGGGCTGTGGGTAACTGGGTTGCTGATCGGA
>JAAGKR010001474.1:45098-77598 GCA_011419295.1 Clarias macrocephalus
TTTTAAAAAAAAAGGTTGTATCCTAAAATTAACATGTCAAATCTAATTTACAAAGATCATGCAATAAAAGCAGAGGGAATGTTTTAAAATAAAGTAAGGGTTATTGTGTCACCAAGTTTACACCAAGCTAGTTATGTCAGATTTGTGTAACAACAGATGTGTTTGACCAAATGTCAATTGTTAGGTTTTAAATGAAGAGGTAGTGTGTCCGAGCTAAGTTTAAGCTAAGAGGAGAAGAGTTTAACTTGTTGTGTCCGCTGCACCTTGATACACTTACCGGTCCGGGCCCGATCGACCGGGAGAGACAAACACACACACACGCGCAGGCATGATGTCTGAAGATCTCTAGTTTATTCTTAGCAAGGAGAGCAGATTTAAACGGTGCTACGTCCTGAACATCAAAAGAACCAGTCATTCACATGTCAGTGATAGAGAGAGCCGGAGACAGACAGGAGAGAGGAAACACATTTACATTCTCCTGATTAAACAAAAGGATTCTAGCAGACAAGAGCCATTTGGATGTATATTCGTCTGGGTACAGGATATAGAAGGTGTTACCACAGAAGGCGTAAGGAAGCACAGTGAGGGGGCTGTTCTTAGGGCTGAACTGATTAGATTACAATGTCTTACAATATTATAAAACCTTACATCAATATAAAATGTATAAGTTGTATTATGACAACACCACATGCATTGCAGTGGTGTCTCAGTCGGTTAGGGCTGTGGGTAACTGGGTTGCTGATCGGATGGTTGGGTGGCTCCCCTGCTTCCTAACTGGGATAGGTGAAAAAATTATTCCACTGGACTGTAAGATACATGTGACAAATGAATGAATTAGTATTATTACATTTGATGAAGACTGATGAAAAAAGAACAAAAAGAACTTAACAGGACAAACTGGATAATAAAAAAAATCAGCCAATACAGTAGATATAGAATTTTAATGAATTTCCATTGCTTGTTCTGTGTTAAGTGATCAAATTTAATAACCAGTTTGGGACTCAACATTCTAAACTGTTACTGGCATTGATTGTGGAACAGCTCCTCTACTGGTGTGTTAGAGTATTGCTGGAGAAAGCCAACCATTTCTTCCAGTGTGTAGTCCACAACCAAATTCTGCTCAGTGTTGAGGGCAACAGCAGCTCCACTGCTAACAGGAACGCCATTGCGATCGGTGCAGCAGTATGCGTTCCACATGTATTCTGGGATATTGACTCGTTTGACGTTATTCTTGATGATCCAGTTGTCAGCAGACGGAATGGCACCAACCAGCACGTAGGCCTTGTCGCACTGAGCCTTGAACAACTTTGTCAGTTTGGCCTCATGATTAGCCCAAGCATTCTGGTTCAGTTTGGGATTCTGAGGCACCACGTTCGTGAGGGTGAATGTTGCATTACGACTTGGCACTAGGTTAACAGAAGAGGGTAAAGTCAGAAAGTGAGCACATTGATTTCACTGATTTCTTCTAAAATACAAAAAAAAAAAAATAGTGGGAGCAAATAAATGATAAAGGAGTATACAAGAGTACAAAAAAACATTTTTGTATTTACAATTGTAATTGTTATATACCTGCATGGTGCCCATTGGGATTGAGGTGGCCACGGTCAAACCCTGAGTTAGTGTAATCCTCATTCAGAGCCTGTCTCTCACCCTGGTAGATACCAGGATATTCCTTTCCCAGCCAATAGCCGTCTCTCATTTCCCCGTTCCAATTCTGATTTACCAACTGCAACAAAAAAAAAAGCATAGAAGTATAATCTACACAATTTGCACAAAATTGTGACATTTACAATCACAGTGCAGTGATAAAACATTTGAACGGAGCGAACGTTTCAAAGAAGGCTGTAGGTCTATGAATGACGATCCCAGCCGAGGTGGCTCAGAGTCAACAGCAGCCGTTCTAGTGAACGTTGAGCAAGTGGAACGCCGATGCTTGAAAATCAGTGGATAATTTGTAACCAATTTTCGTAATGGACGCATCTGTCTGTAGGAACTGTACACACAATTATTCACCAACTGCACTCGCACGTTACAGGGACTTGGCTGGGAGTTACCACGTCCCCTGTCCTTCGTCCAGGCCATTTCCACACGTTTGGGAGTTCCTGGGAGGCCAGCGTTTCAGATGTGAAGCAAAGTAGTAAAAAACTTTCCTACAGTACCTTGATGGTACCCAAGCACTAGTGAAACACTGAGATAAGTCCAATAGTGTAGCAGCGGGTTGTATAGAGACATAAAGTGAGCCTTTACTCTCAGACCTGTGTTCTGTTACTGTATTCTGCACAATCCCTGTTTGACTTGAACCCCCCTCATACTATTTCTTTAACAACTTAACCTAAGACTTAGATCCCCCCTAAAGTGTGTGTTAATGCTTCAGCTGAACTACTCTTCAAATGGTGCATCTTTTCATATCTCAAGCTCCCTTTATTGCACTCCCTTTCTAAATGTGCCGTTTCAGTGTCCAAGTAAATGAGACACTGTTTATGACGCAATAGGAGAAGGTCAAAAAGAAAGGAAAACCCATCTAAATGTCTAAAAATGACTAAAAAGTTGATTTTGCATAATTGGTCGCCTTTGAGAATAATATGTAGTAAATACTCGTTTTGTTTCTATTCAAAATGTCATCATGTCACTCTTTGGAAATTAATAAGAATTTTGTTACCACACAGTAAAAAATAAACGTAAATTTTACGGTAAAACTACAGCAGCTGTGGTTGGCAGAAGTTTACCATGAAAAATACGGTAGCAATGTTTTTAGGTTGTACGGAATTGCTCTCATTTTACGGATTTCAATTGCTTTTTTTTTTTTTTTTTTCCAGCCTGGCCAGGAATCGAACCCAGACCCTGGCGGTGCAGGGCGACAGTTCTAACCACTACACTACTGTGCTTGTTATATAAATGTGGTCGACAACAACGGCACATCAAACACAGTAGTGTAGTGCTTAGCACCGTCGCTTTGCACCACCAGGGTTTGGGTTCGATTCCTGGCCAGGCTTGAAAAAAAAAAGAAACAATTAAAATCCGTAGAACATACAGTGTAATGAGTGTAATTCTGTACAACCAAAAATGTTCTGTTCGGTTTTTTACCGGAAAATTTACAATTTATTTTTTACAGTGCAGTGTATGAGAAAACTAGATATTTCACCAAAAGAAGTTAATACAGTTCACTATAATACTATACCATACAGTACTGTACCTGTCAGCCTTAAACTCTCACCTGGGGCTCCACAAACCAGCGCTTCTCTCTGCCTCCTCCATTGCTGGGTCCAAAAACATATGCCGAGTAGACGGCGATGCGGTGGTGGGTGTCATACAGCGTGGCAAAATGAAAGCGGTTCTGGAAACGATGGCAGAGTCGGGCAGTGCCAGGCGTGTCTGACCCCCACTGTGGCACTTTCTCTTTGTAAAAGTACTTGATGCAGTCAGGCTCATCTATGAAGTCAGACACCACATCCCCATGTGTTAGTCCCAAGAAGGAGCCCACAAGGACACACAAAAAACCACCGAACAACATGAATGAGCGTTTCAAATATTCAAAGCCTAGCCAGCTCTGCAGGAAGGTGCACACGTTCTACTCCTTCTCCTCTTCTTATATAAAGCCCCATATCTACAATTTTTCGCGTTCTTTTTAACATTATCAATGTTTTGGCAAGAGAAAGGAGGCAAACATTTGGGTGTAGGTGTGGGTAAATAAATAAAACAGTAATGTTATACTACACTGTAGAAATACCGTTAACAGTGTAGATCTAAAAATAAAAAATAAAAATAAAAAAAGTGTTTGTTTTAAAATATAGAGGAACTACGTGTTCCGGTGAAGATAAATAATAAACCTGGTGGATATAGTCGGAAACTTATTCGAATCAATAAGGGATGCGATCAAAGACACTGTCTGATAAGCATATCAGGACCTCAAAGGTTACACAAATATTCTGCCATGTGCAGCTTTCCCAGTGCGCTATGTTTGGAAACGGCTACACCAGCCAGAGCACATGTTACTCTTTGTAAGGAGAAAAACTTTGAACATTCAGAAAACGAAGTACTTAAAAGAAAATGTATTTCTTTTTTTTATCTGCGTTTTGTTTGAGGTACAGCCTTAATCAAAGTGTTACAGGTGCATCTAAAGTTATCATATGTAATGCATTTTTAAAAGTATCACAAATATATTTAACCAAATTATATGGTGGATGAGTCGTGGGTTTGATTCCCGCCTTGGGGTACTGTATGCATGCATGGAGTTTGCATGTCCTCAAAAGTCCCAGTTTGACCCGAACACCCTTCGTACTATTTCTTTAACAAGTAAACCTAAGACTTAGAGTCCCGCTAAAGTGTTACTGCTCGAGCTGAAATGCTCTTTAAATGATGCACGTGGTCTCCCCGTGCACATGGGTTTCCTCCGGGTCCTCCAGTTTCCTCCCACAGTCAAAAGCCATGCATACAGGATACGCGTTACAGGTGATGAATGAATAAAAGAATAAATGAATGAATGACTAAATAAAGAGCGTAGCTTTAAATATGCACATTCTCAGGGACTCATATGGTTCATCTGCCAGTGATTCTTTTAACCCTGACTGTCCAATGCATCCATAAAACCTGTAAAGGTTGGAGCTGACAATGGCATGGTGAACAGACAGTAGATCTCTCAACACTGAATAATCAAAGGTTATCACATCTGTGGAGTTTTTCTTCTCTGGTGGCACGAGAATATTCCAGGACTCAAATTCTGAAAGAGTGTTTCTGCGAGCACGAGGAATCATTTTCACACACGAACTGGACACAACAGAGCCTGAAATTAATGTCATAATTTTTTTTTTTTTTTTTTTTTTAACCCTGGTCAGATATATCGGATAGGTCAAATCTATATAACGGATTTGTTTCAGTCTTTTCACAGCTTCTTATTATTCAATTCATCATTTATCCATTCTACTGAGTCTACAGTTTGCACAGCTTGTATTACATTTTGCACAATATTGAACTAAAATAATTAGAGTCAGACATTTTTTCTTATTTAAAATTTGTTCAGCGTATTCAAAGTCCAGCTGAGTGAAATCATTATCCCTGTATCATGAATCTAACTGAACCATGTTAAGATTCAAATTTGATGAATTTAGTTCTGTCCACACACCATGGAAGGGCAAAAGTTCACGGGTTTATGGAGGTATATAGGACTAAAGCCATCAGCGCCCAGAATAAACGCAAAGTAAATACGTGATCCTATCAGCGACCAGCCTGCAGGCAGACATACATGAGTCCATATATAGTATATAGAGCACGAGCCATTTGTACGGCCTATAAGCATTCCACAGTGAACCACATGGAGTACTGCCGTATAAGGAATAAGGAAAACTTTAAAAGAATTCATAGAAACAAAGAGAGGGAACATGATAGAACAGAGTGTACAGATAGTGTGAAAGTAAGTGTTAATTATATTCGTTGTATATAGTAGTTAATCATTGGCTACACCTGCTTTCTGGTTATGTGAACACTACCACTTTTGCCTGGGTACGTTTTTAGGATTGATATATAATTACTAGTAACGAGTCGATGAACTGATTAGATGTTGATCTGATAGGTGATGTCCTACTGTAATAGAATAGAATAGACTTCAATAGAATAGTGGATAGCACTGTGACATCACATCTCCAGAGTCATAGGTTTAAATTCACACTTCTGCATGAGGTTGCATGTTCTTCCCGTGCTTGGTGGGTTTCCTCCAGGTACTCTGGTTTCCTCCCACAGTGCAAAGACATTCAGATTAGGTCAAATGGCATTCACAAATTGCCTGTAGTGTGTGTGTGTGTGTGTGTGTGTGTGTGTGTGTGTGTGTGTGTGTGTGTGTGTGTGTGTGTGTGTGTGTGTGTGTGTGTGTCACCCTGTCCAGGTTGTATCCCTTCTAGTGGACTGAAGACTCCTGGAATAGGCTCTGGGCTTCCCCGTGACCCTGTATGTGGGATAAGTGGTACAGAAGATGATTGAATGAAACATGAATAGAATAGAATAGAATAGAATAGAATAGAATAGAATAGAATAGAATAGAAGACACCAGATAGATGTAGGTTGGTCCATGTTAGTTCATGGCTTATGCATATTCCAGGAGTCAAGTCCACGTCACTGTTTTGAGTTTGGTACAAATTGTGTTCACCTGTGATCTGTTTGTTTTTCCACCATGTTCTGTTCGGTTCTTACCTCTATCCCAGGGAGTATCTCATAAAAACAGATTGCAGAACAGAATCCTTTCAGTTGGTTCGATCACCATGGCAACTTTCTCTACATGGCTAACAGTCACATTTCCTTGAGGTTCCTGTGGAGCCCAGAGCTCGTATTGTGAATGGATCTGCCCGGCATGCTCGGCACATAGTCAGGTTTTCTGATTGATTTCATACAAAACATGCACATCCTCGAAAAACAGGATTCTGCATCTGTGTCATCTCCTTGAGTCCCACATCCAGTATTCCACCCCAGAAGTCATGCACTGCCTATAACACTCAAGATTTTCTTTTTTTTTTTTTTTAAACTGGCACCTGCTAACAGTAGTGTGCTGCAGTTGACGCGAATGATCAAGGTAAAAATAAATAAATAAATAAATAAATAAATAAAAACCCAGTATCAAGAGAAATCCACAGAGTCGCTGTTTTTCTGGATGCTTTTGTCATCTACCCTGGCAGAACATCAGTGCAGTCGATGGTTTCTATGAAATGCCAGGTGACAGATTTGACAGAATAGTGCTTGTTAATGTTATCTGCTTTAATAATGTGTTTGCATGTATGAATTCCATGTGGCTTTTTTTTTTTTTCAGAATAAGAGCTGCAATAGATTTCCCAATTAGAGACGTCCTGTAAGAGCATGAATCTGACCTAATGAACACGAAGACGGCACCCAGACACATGAGCCATGACGTGTGTACAGTATATGCTATGAATAGACACTAGATTAGTGTTTTGAGCTTGATATTAAGAGCATTAATGGGCAGCGTTTATTGTTGCAATCTGTCAAAAAAAAACAAAAAAAAAAAACAAAGAGGCCAACAGCAACGCACTATGTGGTTCTCTAGGTTTCATGTTCTCTAGGTGTTTATGGTATCATACAACACTTAGTTCCAAGCCACTAGTCTTATTGTTCCTGGGTCATGTTCATCTGCCTTTTTTTTTTTTTTTCAATTCATGGAGTCCAGTTCACACAGGGACGAGTCAGCAGGTGCAGAGGACAGGGGGGGGGGGGGGGGGGATGGGGGGTCTGGATCACTGGGAGCTCAGGAGCAGCATGTGTAGATCCAAACCATCATGAAGCAGAATCCAACTGGAAATGGTTCTTCTCTGGATGCCTCAAGATCCTCGCAGAGTTGGCCTCCTGATAGCTTTACAGAATCCAACAAATATTATGGAAATGAGTATGAAATGTGTGAGACAATATGTATGAATCAAAATGATCAGATTTAACCTGATGAGAAAGCAGAGGGCGACGGTTTGCGAGGAAAAAAATCCGCGATGTTGAAAGGAAGAAACCTTGAGAGACTCAACAGGGAACCCGTCCTTCTTCGGGTGATAACGGACAGCAGGAATTTGCTTTGCGGATGGAAGTTCAATGTACCAGAAGGTTGCGTTTAAGTCAATGTGGAGTCCAGTTCGTCATTAAAGACTCAGGAACTGTAAGAGAAGAGCTGTAAGAGAATAGCACTCTTGTAGGAAAGTCCTAACCCATTAAGTAACAGCAGTCGCAAGTCCTCAAAGAGCAGCTGTCTGCATCAATCGCGGCCGGGATCGTCTCCATGGTCAAGTGGAAGCGTCCGCAGTCACCGCACGCCTCAAAGGAAACCACACGGAGCCTCCAGGCAACGAGATCTCCAACCAGAAGCAGGCAACTGGTGTATGGCCAAGAGCTCTATTTTACTGAACATGTGGTATAACTGGATAGTTATAATATTAATTTACATACAGGCAAAATAAAGCCAGGCTGGTGTTCAGGAAAACCAAGTGTGCTCCTGTGATGTGGTAATACTTAATTATATTTGTCGATTAGTGTGAAAATTAGTAATGACAATTCGTTTTGTTAGACAGGACAATTTCTTTAACAGTTCCTGCCTTAAGCTTCTTTCATATCAAGTCATCTCACTCTGTTGTGTTCTGTTTTTATTTATTTATTTATTTATTTTTCATTTCTTGATTCTTGTCTGACTTACTGTTAATACTGTACGTCACCTACTCATGGCCGGTTCATTAATTTCGTGTGTGCGCTGGGTTTTGGTTGTAGATGCTTTCGAACTTCATTTTATTAAAATGCCTTTTATCCTACAGTCGCATTGCACCTCAGACAGAATACGCGTACATAGGAATGATACGAGTCTTGCACTTACAGTATATAACAGAAAAGCTTTCATCAGAATGCATCATGTCTCGGCTGGCCAGTCCAGCACACTTACCGGCAGAAGGCCTGGTCGTCCAGGGACACCGGAACCTTAGTCACCATGTGGAAGTCGTCAAATTACATTACCTGAGATCATTTGCAACTCTCTCCTTGCACCTTCTCTCGGGGATTGTCTGCTTTTCAGTCTAACCCGGTTGGCCAACCTGGAGCACCATCAAGGAAGGAAAAGCTGGAAAAGAGGAGGTTTATGAACGGGCTCTGCCCAGTGATTATCCAATCAGAGGTCTACAAATAGTCCTACCAAGCTCCAACCTGAGGACAATGAAGAAGCCTTACCTGCTGATGCTTAGACGTCTTTGCCCTCCCATTTTACCTTCTTGTTCAGATGATGACTTTCCCTAAACACCCTGTTCTGTCATCGAACCATGCTGTGCTCACCCAGCCTCTCGGCTTCAGGAATATCGCACTCACTCTGCTCCCTTGCTTCCATGACATTATGTTCTACTCACTTCCCAGCCTTGATGGTGTCATCCTCTCCCTCCCTCCTGGCTCCAATGATTTCGTGCTCTCTTCACCTCGTGGCTTTCATGTTCTCTCCATCTCCTGGCTTCAGAGATGACCTCACCCCACCTCTCAGTCTTAGGGATGAGGACGTCACTCTACCACCTAGTTGTAGTGAAAAGGACGTCAGTCCACCTCAAGTCCACCTGCTACCTCCTGACCTCAGGAGGAGTGTTTTTGCTCCATTCCTGCTCCATGATCTTGTTCTGCGTCTTTGCTTGGTTGATGATGCGGCCATTATTCTCTTCTCTGGCCGGACTGTGGTCGTTGGTCCTCCCATTGCCCCCATTGCAGCTTTGTCTTTATGGAGCCTGACATCATAGTTCTTAAGTTCTTAAAGTTGCTTCAGGAGGAGGAACTTTTGTTGTATGGGGTTGGGGGAGGGTTCAAGTAAATTGCCACCGTCCTCACTTTTGTTTAGCTGATTTAAGCCCATCACCAAAATGTCCCAACCCTAACACAACTAAAATCCATACAGGTGTCCCAAGTGACTCAGGCTGCTTGTGTACCATTAATGCAGGCTCGGTGCCACTGGTTCCATATGGATTTTGTATGGATAGTTTGTTGAGCTGCTGTGTGACTGTTAAAACCCCTGTGTATCCTAATGTAGTCAGCTTTGTGTGACCTTAATGCAGAGGGACTGGATGGTGTGAATGAATCCAACTGTAGAAGCACCTGTGAAAGTTCATTTTATACAAAGTTCACTAAAATTCATTAAACACACAGACCCACAGACACACACACACACACTTGTAACGCATTTACAGTAAAGTACATCACTGTGTATGAGATATAATGTGTAAAAAAGAAACATATTATATGACCAGGCTTTTAAAGATAACGATACAAATTACTTCTGATTCCTTGATGAGATCATGAAGACTCGGAGCAGCACACTGCCCTACGCCGGAGATATGATGCGGATAAAACATGCAAAATATGATGATGTTTAACTGACTTAATCACGCTTCTCGAGTGGCTCGCTTTAGCACATGATGTGCTAATTATTTTGTGAGAATTCTTGGGATTGAGTCACGGCTCACCAAAAGTATGCTTTCACTAAAGTACAGTCCATTCGTTTCAGACCCAAATGAAATATTTTTCGCTCATCATTATTATGCTTTGTTTATTTATTACTGCGGAATAGTTACAACCGGTTTTCCCAAAATGAGGCAATACCTCAAATTTTTTCATGTCCAACAATATTAATGTTTCATGGCATATGAGGGCCACTAGGTGGCAGAAAAGTAGATGAATTTGGATAGGACTTTTCAGGCAGAGCACATTACAATCTGGGACTGATTTCAGTTCAAGAAACATTTTAGAGGGGGGAAAAATTACAATGAATAATAAAGTAATAAAAAAAGTGATCGAATTGCAGACAGCAGCTTTTTGTAAAAATAAAAAATAAAAAAGAATTAAAATTCCATGCTCATATAACTACATATAGAAATTTTTCTGTACTTATGGAATACTACTACTACTACTACTACTAATACTACTACTAATAATACCTTAATAATCATTATAAATGAAATACCTTAATGTAATCATTATAAATGAAATTCTTGTATTATTATTATTATTATTATTATTATTGTTGTTGTTGTTGTTGTTGTTGTTGTTGTTGTTGTTGTTGTTAATAAACAAATTGCTCATAACCTCCAGTTTGCCAAAACCTTTTTTATCTTCTGTCATTTTTTTCATGTTTTTTTTATTTTTATTTAATGCATTTTTTATGTATAGACATTTCAAGAGACAAATGTATAAATTCCACACTCTTGTAACGGCATACATACATTTTCCTGTACTTATGGAACCTTAACATAATAAAAATAATAATACCTTAATGTAATAATTATAAATAAAATTCTTGTTGTTTTCTTTTTCTAATGAAATTAATTGCTCATAACTTCTAGTTTTAAATATTCTGGGGGGGGGGTTCTCCTTTTTTTTTAAGCACTTTACATTTTACATTTAATGCATGTTTAATGCATGGACATTTAAAGGGACAAATACAGATATAAGTTCGTTTCTAGATCAAGAATTCCGTCATTAGAATTCATGAGAATTTTATGTTCTTGCTGTTCCTCAGAGTGAAAAACCAATGCTGATTGCAATTCTGCATTTCCCCTCTTACTAGGAGAATGTGGTTCACCTAAAAAAAAAAAAAGGAAAAAAAAATGCCAAAACACCCTGCTGAGATTTTTTAAGACTGCCCCAATGCAGGAACTGTGTGCGTGTGTGAACAAAAAAGTCTAAACTAGAGCATTCTTAAACTATATATATATATATATATATATATATATATATATATATATATATATATATATATATATATATATATATATATATATAAACTAAATGCATTCGAAATTTATTCATACATTATATTTATGCATGACTACCCTCACCCTCCCTCCACACGCCCCATCCACTTACAGTAATCTATCACCCCGGCATCATCCACCATGCAAGCAGGCCCGCCGAGTTACCATGGCAACCGCCTCGGGCCTAGCTTTGCTCCTATTGGCTGGGAGTCAGAGCTTGTCTGCTGGATGTGGTAATTGGCTTGTGGTCTCCAATCATGCTTCGGCATACACACAGACACACGTGTGTCTACACACACACATACACACACACACACACACACACACACACGAGTCACCACATGATGATTCCAGTCAGCCAGAGACATATATGGTGTGAGATTGAGCCCAAGGTAATGATCTGATTTTGGTGCATGTCTGAGTGTGTGTTGGAAAAGTAAAATATTGGGGACTGCTGGGGTTGTGGTGCGAGGATTCCTGGATGTACTGTAGTGTAGTATGTCCAGGAATGGGGGCATTCACGAAGCAAAATATAATGAAAATATATTTTTAACAATAATAATAATAATAGTTTAAAAAATAATAAATAAATAAATGGTTTACACTTGAATAAATTCCAGAGCACTTTTACAGAAATAAAAAAAATATATCAGTAGCGATGTGTCCTTGTCCCTGGGCTAGAAGCATCTTTTGTACCATCTTTTTGTATGAATCTTCAGAGATGGATGAGGAATAATACTAACGCTTTAAAGCTTCATTGGTGATCTTTTTTTTTTCTTTTTTTTTCTATTTCTAAAGGTACAAAAGATGTCATTTTGGTAGTTCCTACCCAGCAACAAGCAAAAGTACAGTTGGATGTCCTTATTTCTGTATAGTGCACGTTTTAAATGTACTAATTCATACAGATATACAGTATTTGTCTGTCAAAGGAGTATACAATACATGTCATACTTCACTGTACAAACTGAGATTTCTTTAGAATGTTCACATCCATATGCTACATTCTGGAAATAAATCAATCAATAAACAAATAGATAACAGCCAACATATTTGAAGAAGAAGAAAAAAAAACTGAATGATTGAAAAGAGTGAAACATGTGACAGCAGAGGCACGTGTGCCAATTATTTCAGTTTTAAATCATTAATTCAAAAATCAACTGATTAGAGAGGAATCATTAAATAATAAATGACAGTAGCCTGAGCTTAAGCTCATTCCTTTTCTCCTTGGTGTTTATTTATTTTATTTTTTTTCTGAACATAGACATGAAATGAATCAATTAATTCACCCTCTCTAACAAAGCAACATGTCAGTGTGGTATAAAAAAAAAAGCCTCCGTATTTGACTGGCCACACCTGGATTGTGGAACCGTACAAAAGGCTGATTGGGTTTATGAGTGTTTGTGTAAGAGCGAGAGACAAGAGCGTGTATGTGTGTGTGTGTGTGTGTGTGTGTGTGTGTGTGTGTGTGTGTGAGAGAGAGAGACTATATTTATGCTTTACCAATTTAAAAATACTGTATGTAACTGTAGCCCGAGACATTTTGCAGTCTTAAGTCTTGAGTACTGACGTTTTTGTCGAACCTCGACTCGTATCGGACGCGGCACGGCCTCATAAACACCTTCTACTGTACATTTACTCACTCAAACACACGTTACTTCATTCAAGAATAAGATTACAATCAGATCACATGACCAACCTCCACTGTAAAGGCCAACAGACTAACAAGCTTCATTTGTACTAACGACAGACCCTCACTAAGGCATCAGCCACAGGGCGAAATACATTTTCACTATTTTACTTTAGAGTTCAAGCAGGGAACTGCGTTCTCGTCCTTTCCGCTCAATTCCTGAGGCCACGTCCGCATGTATAAGTGTGATCTAAAAATGTTTTTGTTTTTTTTTTAACTGTAAAAGCAGTTTCTTTCTTAAGAAAAATCTAAATCTAAATCTGTTCCTGTTCAAGGCCACAGTTTATCATAAAATGTTAATATCGAAAATCGTGTCAAACATGAAAGCTTGTGAATATTTCTCTGTTGACTCAAAGCAAGCAATCTGAAATGAAATTCCGAACACATGATAAAATAAGAAATTGCAGACCACAAGGTAACCACCTGGTCCGCAGCCGTGCAGTCGCGCAGTCGCGCATTCATACTGTAGCACAAGCAAAACCACAAAGGTTGACGCTGCTATAATATTTTTTTTTTTAAAGAAAGAGAGAGAGAGAGAAAAAGAAAGAAACCTTTTCAAAAACTTCCCTATGCATGAGGACGAGGCCTGAGTGTGTAGAGTGGATTTGTCTCTGTAAAAGGGGACGATAAGCGACATTCTGTCTGTAGTTCTGCTGTAAACTAAGGCATCGCAACATGCAAAAGTTTGGCTGTGTTTTCATTGCTTTTGTTGTCAAGTCAAAAAGAATGACACTCAGTGCAAATTAGTTCCACACGTACTCAAAGGTACTCAAGTACTCGAAATATTGTAGTACTAAAAAAATAAAATGAAATAAAAATTATAATAATACTGATGGAGAAAAGCCCGAGCTAAACATGAAACATTTCTACTTTTTTTTTTTTTTTTTTTTTCGAAAGTAAGCAATGACCATCTAATGGTTAAAACCACCGTTTTGGAAAATACAAAAATAGAAATGACCCGACAGATTTGAATTTTTTTTTTTTTTTTTTTTTTTCAGGAAGCTTCATTTTCACATTTTAATGTACAGTATATGAAGTCATAACATTTTTTTTTCCAGGAGTCATATGGCAAATACGTTCCATTCAGAAAAATAAGAGAGCAAAAGTTTATGTACAGCAAGTGTCTCCCAACTTAAAGCTTGTGGGCGGAAACAAATCAAAAATAAAGCAGACAGTTCTTTCAGGTAGGCCACAGATGGACGGGACTTTGGGTTCAAAATCGCCTCAGCACAAAGTCACATACACATGCTGGCATCCCAGGAACACTCTACTGGGTTGTTGTGTTTTTTTGTTTGTTTGTTTGTTTGTTTGTTTGTTTGTTTGTTTTTATCATTTAAAGCACACTGCAAATACAAAGTCCCAGAACACAAAGCTGACTTACAGATAATAAAAAGCTCATTGTACAAAAAAAAAACAAAAAAAACAAACAAAAAAACGCTATAGTTTGTCTCCGTATTCACTTTCAATTTGTCCAGAAAAGAGTAAAAAGAGGAAAAAAAAGAAGTGAAAGGAAATACGGTGCCGTCACGGTGAAGCTCGAGCTCCCCGAACCCTTACGCCTTTCCAGCACGATGCCACAAAAAGTGTCTCACATACAGTACATACATACACACACGGACGCAACGTCCCCCCCCGGAGAGGGTCACGAACACATTATTGCGAATTAAGTGTGCTTTCGTAGGGTTTTTTTTTCCCGTCCCTTCTTAAAAGTTTCATTGTTAAAACAGTATCACAACATGCATCCAAAGTAATTATTATATATATATATATATATATAAAATAAAAAAAAAAGAACAAACATTAAAGCCCTGTTTTTAAAACAAGGCTAGACAGAAATCGTTACTATACACCCTGACGAACACACAAAGAGAATATCTTATATTGGCTTTTTCAGAAAGAAAAAAAAACGAAAAAGAAAAAAAAAAAACACAGCAGGAGGGGGAGGGGAAGTCATGATAGACGACAGCAGAAAGTTTGATCTTTTTTTTTGTTTGTTTTTTTTGACGTAGAGTAATACCACCCAAGCTGAACGGCATGCACCTCAGACCTCCTCGAGCTTAAAGGGTATCCGTTCAAAAAGCAAACAACACTTGCGAAGTTTGTATGTTAAAAATAGACTTGTATTCCCAGGCACATCCAAAAAGCATGTCCCTTAAGACCGCAGGTCTATCGGATGTCTTTTAATCAACATTCGATTTCGAGGGTGATGTGTTGAGCTCCGTAAGGTGCGCCTTAAAAAAGGAGCTGAATAATACATATCGGTTCATCTATCTTTCTTCTCCAGCTGTAATGAGCTCTTTTCTTTTTTTTTTTTCTCCCCCCGAGTCTGAATAAAGACCTGGTGGCTAAATCTGGTCATGTAACTTGCTGGTGTCTACCTCTCACAGTGGGGCTGCAGAGAGTGGGCGGCACGACAGCTGAAAAATAGTATTAGCGGTGCTTCACAATCCGAAAGCGACTATGGAAACCGGGAGATCTCGTGGCGTTTTCCCTCATCGGCAGTCGGTGCGGGTTTTTTTTTTTTTCTTCTTCTTCTTTTTTTCCGACGAGAACACTCAGAGTCTCTTGCCATTCAAGTGCCCTCTTGAGCCACACGTTAAAACCGACTCTTCAGTGATGAGTCGCTCGGCGCCTCTCGACAGGGTACGGCCGAGTGAACGCGTGCATCAATAGAAATCACTCCCTAGTCGTATAGCTGGAGAAAATGATTAGGGAGATGTGGAAAAGTGTGTGTATGCGTGTGTGTGTCTGTGTGTGTGTGTGTGTGTGTGTGTGTTTTTTTAATCGCTGAATAAAGAGGAGGCAAGTCTGTTGTGCACCAGAAATGAACAAGGAACCTGTTCTCTCCAGGAAGTGGATGGTTGCAAATTCCCTGCTGGACTGATGCGATGTTGTGTGTTTCTTTCATGCGAATCGAGCGTCTCTTTCAATCTGCCGGGTTGGTTTGTCATGATGAGGCTGTGGAGGCAGAGGCTGGGTGGCTGCAACCCAACGTGTAATGGAGATTAATTCAGCATGATGTAAGCAGAGGCTTTTTCCTTCAGTTGCCGCAGACACAGGTGACAGCTCCAGCTCCCTGTAGTGGACAGGTCACAATGCATATCTTTACCACTTTAAACCGCATTTTACAGATCTATATTTTGGTGTAACAGTCAGCTATAGAGTAGGGATGCATCAATACATATACATACTGTATACTAGTGTCGCATATTGATCTGATACGATGTTCTGATGTGATACCGCTTGCTTACGAGAGAAAGCCTTTTTTTTATTAAACATACACATTACAGTGCAGGAATTTTCTTTTTCTTTTCGTTACATACCCCAGAGGAGATCAGAAGAGACCTGACATTCTCAGACTGATTTGACTACAAGTGACATCAGTGGCGCCAATAGGAATATATATATATATATATATGTATCATAGAACGGCTACTTCACTTTTTTCGGCTACTTTTAATGTCTCGGTGTGTGAGCGAGTGGGCGAGAGAGATTGACTAACCAATATCACACTCGAGGTCATGTCGTTGTGCTGAATATCTGCATGGCTGTGACATTTTCAGTACTCAGGCGGAAACTAACTACACTAGCTGAAACTAGTACCCAGGAGAAACGAACTAACCACGACTGGTGGAGCTGGCGACCAACAGTTAGTGTGATTTACAAAAGTCGTCTTAAATTCTTACTATAAATTTACTGTGTAGCCAGAAGATGAGGAAAATAAACCGTGGAGGTGGTGGACAGTCCTGTAAATCTCTTCATATTTCCACTTATTCCTCTTTAGAATATCAGCTTCCAGGTTCCCGGGTTAATTCTCAAATAGTGTTAAATGGGAAGCTAGTGCACTAGAGTTAGAGGGGGATTTGGGACTGAGCCTTGTGTTAGAAACTAATTAGCTTTGTAGCTCATGCTAGCTATGAACAGAACCGAACATGGACCGATCCGAAACAACTTTGAAGTGATTCAATTATTATTAGGTAGACAAGTGTTGCTTAAGATGGCGTAGCGTTATCAGACGTGCGTTCTTGCTGAAAGTGACTGGTTTTGAATGTGGGTTTTGGCAGGCAGCTGCTCTCTCCTCAGTACTGCATTCCATGCGGACCTACTTTCACCCATGCTGCAACCAGCGGTTAGTGGATTTAACCAGTGATGTCGAGTGATACATATAATTAAACGTACCAGTGCTGTTACTATCTATTATCACCACTCGTGGAACGCCTCTCGTCCAATCAGATTGCTTGATTAGAACTAAGTGTTGTATAATTGCACGTTACCAAATACAACAGCCCCATAAAAACTCTGATTACACTACCGCTTGCATTTTCAAATCTTGAAAAATGTTCAGTTATTTTCTTTTGCCTTTGTCTAGGCTACTTATTTACCTGCTAACACATAGGATAAGCTAAATCAGGCTACATTGCCAACAGCATGTTTAAGCGCCAGCCGTGGCCTCTGGTGTACGTTGACGTGTACTGAACAAATGACAGCGATCTGGACACATTTCACAAGTACGAGTAACTTCTTACAGCATTAATTAGTGTCTTAAATAGAAACTGTGAGGGAAGCTAATCTGCGAGGGCAGAGCAGCATCATTATAATTACTTTGTGCACATACAAAGGTACTGGACCGAGTAAGAGCTTCGGTTCTGCCAGCACTGAGCACTGAGCCTTGTGTTTCTATACACTCAGCTGATACTGCGCCGTGCGCTCACTCAGGCCGCCCGGCCTCACCCTTTCTATAAAAGATATCATTTAAACCGCATAAAGAAAATGGTATTAATGCATCCTTACTCTATCTTTGTCAAACTATTCTTAATCTCTACTATGTAATGAACGATTTAGAGATGCATACCCTCTGGAGGTTCGGACATAGGTGGACTTAGACAGTACATATGATATCCTCGATCACAATCGTCACAAAATAAGAGCTGATCCTATAGCCGGGAATGTGCAAACACAGATAGAAAAAGGAAAATCAGTATTCTGGATATGCTTAGCCCATCTGGAGGAGTTAAGAGGTAATAGAAAAGGGTTAAAAGTGAGCAGGTGAACTCTAACTGACGTCATTCTCAGAGGTGCCACACAGGCTGCATGACTTGCACTCGATGCACTGCCAGCGGTAAGTCCTCACTGCTGCTGTCATGTTGACGGTGAACTGCAGGCAGGACGGGTGGCCTGAGCAGATAGAAAGAAAAAAAGAGAGAGAGAGAGAGTGTTTCAAAGTTTATATCTGATGGCACAGAATTGTACAGGAGACTCTATGCCGAGGTGCATTCTGGCACTTATTGTCAGCTTTCTACTGTGCATGTCACATATACTGTATTATAGGTGACCGTTGTGCTTTATTTCATACACTTGGAAGCTTTTAAATTTGTTGTAGTTTTACACATGTAATTCATCACCATCTTCGCAGCTGGTAAATCGTCCTTTTATAACTCCACAACTTTCAAAGAAAAGGTTTTAGATATTTAATCTGCAGTACAGTTCACCTACTCCAATACACTACAGTCTGGCTAAACAAATGATGCTTGAATATTTACTTCCTAAGTACAACTGTACTGTATATGATGGTGTTTGTGAAATCTATTTATACATATAATAAAACTGTAAAATACATTAAAGATTATTTG
The DNA here is from genome assembly GCA_011419295.1 of Clarias macrocephalus. Classification (NCBI taxonomy): domain Eukaryota; kingdom Metazoa; phylum Chordata; class Actinopteri; order Siluriformes; family Clariidae; genus Clarias; species Clarias macrocephalus. The sequence continues at coordinate 63,662 of JAAGKR010001474.1, forward strand.
TTGGGACGTAAGAAGAGTAATAAAACACATCGCGATGGTTTTTGGAATTGTTGTCTGTCTGTTTGTCTGTTTGTTTGTGCACGCATCACGTAAAAACTACTAACCAGATTTTAATTGTGTTTTCACAGATGTATTTGGCCGATAATGAGGTAACATACAGGCTTTGTTTCATCGCAATCAGCCCACGGGAAGAGAAGATATGATACTTTGAAATTTAAATGGGAAACGCCCTTATGTCATTAAAAAAATCAACCTTGATAACATCCTTAGTTCATCTCAAAATTCAACAGATAGCGCTGTACATTTTTTAATACACACTTATTGAAATCTACTTAATAAACACAATCTCACCTTCATCCCATGCACTTCACTGTAACACTTAAAACATTTTATTCATTTCAAAATTCAACAGGTGCCGCTGTACATTTTATAAAACATTGTAATTAAATTCCACTCCTACAAAGTCACCGGCACATCCAGTTTAGATATACACCAATCAGCCACAAAATTAAAACCCAAAACACTGAGGCCAATATTGTTGCGGGTTCCCCTTGTGCCACTGGGGCAGCTCTGGCCCCTCGGGGCATGACTCCACAAGACCTCTGGGAATGTACTGTGGTGTTTGGCACTGGGACGTTAGCAGAAGATCTTTTGGGTGCTGTGTGTTTCAGGGTGGCGACTCTCCGAATCAGACTTGTTTGTCCAACACTTTCCATGGATGCTTGGTCAGATTAAGATCTGGGGAAATTGGAGGCCGGATCAACCACTATCAAGGCCTCCATTAACTTTCATCAGGAATTTGTGCTACATTGGTTTTTCAGTAAGATTAGGCAAGCCAAGACGGCCTTTGGTCCATACAGGCAATATGATCCTTGGATGTCCATGATTCTCTCATCAGTTTACTGGATAATTGATAATCAATGTTATTCACTTCACCTGACGGTGGTGTTAGCGTTACGGCCGATCGAGCTATTTCCACTCTTCATGAAGATAAACACACTAGATATATAAAAAGAAACGATTTGCGTTTCTTTAACCATTTCTGAATTGCTTTGGAAGTACGTTTGCATCATAAGCTTGTTGAAAGCTGTATATACTGTATATGACCAAGTTGTGGAGATTGTGAAACTCATAGCAAAGACAAACAGGTTTTGGCCCAAAATCTGCTGACACCTGGCAGAATTCATGACTCCATCAATCTTCAGAAGAGTCCCTGAACCACCGAGACGGCACAAAACCATCTCTGATCCACATTCATATTTAATCGTGGGGGAATCAGGGTTGTTGTTTTTTTTCCGTTTTTTATCAATCATGGGAGACATGAGCAAAATGCTTGACTTTAGTCTTATCTGACATAAGGGTGAAGATCAGTCTCTGTATGTCGTGAGATGTTCACAGGAAGTGCCTCCTTGTCATAACATACAAATTCCTACCATTACAAGAATCAAACAAACCCTGCAGTTCTTCTGTGATCTTTAGGCATATTTTCCCTCCTTCACCACCACCTCCTTCTCCTCGCTGTGTGGGGGCGGTGTACAAATTTGTCAGCCTCCTCACAAGTTTCCAACTTCGTCAGACATGTCAAAATTTTTGTTATGAAATCTAACTTCTATGCTATGAATAACTCATCTCTTTATCTCTGCACGCACACATAATCGATGGAGTAATCCCTTATTTTTTAAATGTGTGAAATCTATGTCGCCTCCCCGGCCTAAAGAGTCCACAGGCTACAGAATGATACTGTACAACATGAGACTCTTCATAAATATGAATATTCACATTTATACATAAGAGTTTTGCCAGTTTTGCTCATTATTTTTAAGGATGAAAATAATTCTCGATTGCAGAGAGAAATACAATATATTACACAGATACTGCATATAATATAAACAATACTTGACCATCACTTTGTTATAGTAACCTCCACTCTTCCGGGAAGGAGCAAGAGCATTATTGAGGTTGAGGTCGGGCACTGAGTTTGGGTGCGGAGGCCTGGCACAAATTTAGCTTTCCAGTTCATTCCAAAGGTGTTCAAGTGTGGTTGAGGTCTAGGCCCTTTGCAGGACACTCCAGCTCTTTCACTCAACCTTGCCTCCTAAACATGTCTTCACAGAGTGTGCTTTGTGCACAGTAGCGGTGTCATGCTGAAGCTGCTTAGTTCCAGTAACAGGGATTTTTTTTTTTTTATGCTACAGAATACAAAGACATTCTGAACAAATGTGTAGAGAAAAAAGACATATAAGTGTGATGGTCAAATCTTCTCTACTTTCTCTTTCAGCTGTTCCCTTTCAGGGGTCGCCACAGCGAATCATCTGCCTCCATCTAACCCTATACTCGGCATCCTCTTCTCTCACACCAACTAACATGAGTTGTCCCTCTAATGGACTCATTCTTAATCCTATCCATCCTTGTCACTCCTAAATACTGTAGAACCTCAACATCTTCATCTCTGCTACCTCCAGCTCTGACACCTAGTGCCACTGTCTCTAAGCCGTAGAGCATCGCTGGTCTCAACACTGTCCTAACCACCTTTCCTTTCATTCTGACACTTTTCCCCACTCATTCCAACCTGCCTGTACACGCCTCTTCACCTCCTTTCCACACTCTCCGTTGTTCTGGACCGTTAACCCTAAGTACTTAAAGTCCAGCACCTTCTTTACCTCTGCTCCCTGTGGTCTCACTGTTCCACTTGGGTCCCTCTCACACACCTGTATATGAGAGGGACCCAAGTCCTATTTGATCAAATCGTGTGTGCATATAAGAAAAGTTTGAGAAAGATAGTCAAGACGTATAAAATCTATGAAGTAGATAAAAAATATATAATGTACTGTATGTGTAGATTCTTGTTTCATTGAAAATATAACCTCAACTGTAAAAGGCCAGCTTGAATCACCTAAATTAACATTAAAATTATCATTTTCGACTCATTTAGAGCCCTAGTAGTGTCTGAGAGCGGACATGAAAGAAATCCTAAAATGTTATATATGTATTTGATGGACTACTGTACATGTCGCATCATAAAAAAATGTTTAAATCTATAATAATCATAAAATTTTGCTACACTAAATGCATTTTATTTTAAAGTTTCCATAAGCGTATTTGTCCTCATACCTGATCGTCCGCAGTCTGCACAGGAGATAAGATCCTCTGGGCAGCCCGTCTTCTTCGAGCCTCCGAGGCAGAAGTCACAGTAGCCGTTGGGGATGACCGAGCCATCTGCTGCTTTTTTGGCTGTAGTATGACAGAAAAGGGGGGCAAAAATTAGTGCACCGGAGGACAGATTCAGCCCTAATGTCTGTTCCGGTCTATATATAAGCCTCCAGAATGGAAAAAAATCTTCACGTGAACTAAAAGCTGTACTGAACAGTTCTGTAATAGACTTAGTGCAGCAGTTTACAAAGTTACAAATGATTAGTCTTTAAAGGAGATCTATTATGCAAAATTCACTTTTTTGCATTTTTGGACATTCAAATAAAACATGAAACAAAGGTATTTTTCCATTTTCATTTAGATTTTTTAGAATTAGTTTTTTTTTCCCCCTCTTGTGACCTTATTAAAAAAAAACATTTTTTTAAACTCCCCTGGGTTATCTGTAGGGCATTAACAACAACCCTTAGGGGAACATCTGTGACCTGTTAAAGAAATATTAAAATATAAGACTATAAACTAATATATATATATATATACAACAACAAAAAAAATCTGTTATTTCCCTTTCCCTGACATCAGTTTACTGAAAAGGTGGAGGTGTTTTTTTTTTTTTTCAATTGAGGTATAAAAATATATTGAGTGTTATTTATTATATATCTGTATTAATTTTTTTTTAATGACCAAAAAAAAAAACAGGCCAAAACTAAAGCTGTGATCAGCACATCAATTGCAAAGAAGCATTAACAAATCATCGCTTCATTTAATGTAAGAATGCCAACAATAGAGCGGCTGAGCAGTGAGTTTTCTCCCCATTGCTAGCATACAGTACTGAAGCTTTGACTTTCCCTGCACTGCTCACTTACTGTACAAGCACGTAGTGGGGGAGGGGCCGGACTTTCTCTACACCGGGATGCCTGCGGCTCTGTTAAATATTGTCACAGGAACAGAGGGGATGCTGGGAACTGTGAGACAGGTACGCCACAGGAGGTTACTACGTTATATCATTAACAAGGAAGACAAGTTAGTTGGCAGCTTTCACACCCAGCTACTTACACGCTGGCTTCACACGATCGCAGCTGAACACTTCAGTCTGTCTCCCAAAGGGGGGAAGTGAAGAGTGAATGCAAGAGAGGCTTGAAGCGGCTAAATATCAGACCAAAAAAAAAACCGTTTAGGTGCACTAATAGATAATATGGGTATGGGATTGTTGTGCTCCTCCAGAGAATAGCTAATGTTCAGACATCAGCTCTCTCACGTACACGCGCACACACACACACACACACACACACACACACACACACACTAAACCAGCCGGGTGATTTGGAGAGCTTGGGATCTCTCTGGTGAGGTCATTAATCCACCCCCATCCCCTGAGATTCTAACATCGGAATGAAGTGTGTGTGTGTGTGTGTGTGTGTGTGTGTGTGTGTGTGTGTGTGTGTGTGTGTGTGTGTGTGTGTGTGTACTAGAGAGGTGCAGGGACTGTTGCAATGTTCCTTTTTTAGGATTCCATTGGTCTGTTCTGCTCTCTAATCCCCAGAGAGAGAGTGAAAGGGAAAGACAGAAAGAGAGAGAGCGAGAGAAAACCTCTGATCAGGATGAAAAGCAGACAGGACTAGTCAGTGCAGTATTAAAAAGCTGTGGTCCGTATGTGCTGCATGGACCCACATCGCCACAAATCCCACAAACAGCCGAGCTCCAACCGACATCACGTGTGCTGTCCAGGGTCCTGAAATATTTCGAACTATGGGCTGTTTGCGAAACGGAGTTATGAGTGCATAGTGGAAATTTAAAGGTGCATTAGTCAATTGTGTTCACTGCTTGTTTGTATAAATAACCTTTAAAAAATTTTAAAACATGACAGAAAAAAAATTATTACTTAAACCACGGCATTTAATTTTTATTAAAAACTCTGACTTCTAGTCTGGAATGCCTGTTTGTGTGTGGAAGGGCCTAAGACCTTAAAGATAGAGCTTCATGAACATAGGCAGGATTCATTCGCAGGCATCCTGGCGAAAAGAGAAAGTCCGTCCCCTCCCCCACTACAGGATTGTACAATAAGTGAGCAGTGCAGAGAAAGTCTAAGCTTCGGTACTGATTTAAGAGTGCATAGTGGAAATTTAAAGGAGCATTACTTAATTTTGTTCACCGCTTGCTTGTACAAATAACCTTTAAAAAACTTAAAACATAACAGAAAAAAAACAATGAGTTAAGCCATGGCATTTAAGTTTATTAAAAAACGTGACTTCAAGTCTGGAACGCTTGTTTGTGTTTGGAGCGGCCTAAGAAGACAGAGCTTCCAGGACACAGACAGGAATCATTCAAATGTCAAACACATCTAACTTTTAAATCGCACAGGCAGGGTGGAGTTCGGTTAAACACAACTCTGTGCCTCAGTTACGCACAATACTGACCTTGGACTTAGTGCTTTTTTCTTTCTTTCTTTAGGATAGTATAACTATCACTATCTAATTGATGTTTTGGCAGCAAATACACTCAAAAGACTAAAGAGTCTCATCGGCGTACTGTGCTTGAAGTTTTCTGTAAATGTCAATCGGTTTTTACACCTTCATTCACCAGAGATTTCATCACCCAGTCCCAGTTTGACTTGAACACCCCTTGTAAATTTGCAGGGATTTTATTTATAATGTTGCATTCTAAAATTGTCTCTTGCTTTGATGTTGCACCGTGATGCATATTATAGCAAAAATGGGGGCAGCTGGGAAACCAATCCTATTTCTGACTTCAGTCCACATTTTGGATTCCTGATGTTTTTTCAGGTTCAAAGGCGACGGCTTGTGATTAAAGGCAGTGGGTTAGCCTCTACTGAAAAAAAGCCTGTCCCTGAAGCTTCTGCTTAAGAGAAATCTTGACAGCAATTTTCATAATCTAAGCACCCACGAAAAACATGGACGCATTAGACTCTGAAAATGATTCTATGCAGCTAGCAGTTAGTAAAATATATCCCCTGATATAAAGCCATGTTAAGAAGGAAAATGCTTGTTCTTGTTCTACAATGTACATAAATGGTACATAATGAATGTATTTATTACTAAAAATATACACAAGTAAAAGAGGAAGCCTATACATTTAAAGTAAGATGATTCATAAAGAAAGATGCTGAAGTGCAGGAGGCAGGTTTTGGAGGATCTGCAAAGTGCGTAGAGAGTAGAGAAGTGAAGCAGCGAGAGACAGGGCATGGTAAATAAGAAAGCGAGCAAATCTCCATGGCACTCTCGCTGAGAGCAGAGCATCTAATGTCTATAATTAGAGCAGCAGGCAAGTGCTGAATGCTGAATTATCGTAAACCTATGTACTGTACTTGTATACCCGTGTACTGTATAAAGCTAAAAATGGTACAGTGCGACGGCTCTCTCATTCTTGTTGTTCTCTTTGACGCTCGTGGAGCAGTAAATACCGCGCCTTAGTATCTAGCATTGTACGACACGCGATCCAACATTAAAGCAGCATAAAAAATAAAAAAAACAGCATTACAGGAGGAACAAAGGAACATGTGCAGGGAATGCATGGGAAACAAACGATGTGTATCACTTGAATTCCTCGGAAGCAAAAAAAAAAAACTATTTATCGCTAATCTAGATAGAATTTTCATGAAAAAGGAAGAAGCTTGTGGAAATCTTTTGTCTTGCTGTCATTTATTTCAACTGCAGACTGTTCGCACTGTTCCCCATGGAGCAGCAGTGAGTGCAGGCACACATGCCGAGTGTCTCTTTCTATGCTTTTTTTTTTTCTTACAGGATGACAAGGTCTTAGAAAATGATTCAGCAGCCTGTGTCATATAGATAGATAGATAGATAGATAGATAGATAGATAGATAGATAGATAGATAGATAGATAGATAGATAGATAGATAGAAGACATACACAGGGCTTCCCTCTGATCTGTCTAACTAAATGCATTAATCAGCTAAATGCTTGTGATTCAAAGCCTGCAATGTAAAGAGTAAGAAAAGAAAAAAAAACAAAAAGAAGAGAAGCATAACCAGATTCCATGTATTTCTGTAGCCCATGATCCTTCCCATATCTCCATTTCCCTGTGCTGCACTCGTCCAATTACAGGGAGAACACAGGCAGAACAGCACACTTCATAGCTTTCAAGTGTGTCTGCAACCCCATGGGAATAAAAAAAAAATGGAGACAGCGAAAGACATTCCTAAAACACCACCCCCCACCCCCCATCCTTTTTTTCTTCATCTCCACTCTTTCTGACTGCTTGGTTCTTTCTGTCTCACTCACTCTTTCTGCCTCGCATGTCTCTTTTTTTTTTCACATGGCTCCAGAGGAACTAAATCAGATTCTGGTCGGATCGGGCCGTCCCTAGCTGGTCGATAAAGTCTTATTGAATTAGCACTTCCACAGGAATTACCCACAACCACCTGTTTCGCCGCCCCATGCCATACACTCAATACAGACGTACACACATTGCGCATTGCGGCCATTTAACCAAAACCAACAAACACATCGCGGTGCGGCAATGCTGTCTATGTGAGGTGTGCCACGAGACCCACAACACAACCACAGTAAAGCAAGCTGAAATGCGTCGGGGGGAAAGATACACTAGCAGCCACTCTTTCGACTCTTTTTCTCTTCAGAGCTCAGCTTGCTTAACTTAAATCTCAGAGAGAGCAATCTAAAATGATGCAACCAAACAAGACATAAAATCTTTCATGTACAGATTAAAAGCTTCATTTATTCACATATTCACATCAACCCTTAAAATGAGGGGTGAAGTACTGTATGATCTGCAGTGACTCCGGGATGGCTGCGGGTGCCAGATGGGCTGGTTTGAGGATTTCAGAATCTGCTGATCTCCCGGGATTTTCACACACAACAGTCTCCAGAGTGTGACACTGAATGGTGAGAAGCGCGAAACGACCGGACGGGTCCAAGCCGACAGAAAGGCGACCACATGGTAACCAGTCGCTCGAACCGTGATGAGCAGAGAAGCCTCTCAGAACTGACAACACATCAGTCTCTCGGTCTGATGGATCTTGATTTTCCGAAGCGATATGCAGATAGCAGGGTCAGACTGTGATATCATGAGCGTGAAAGCACTGACCCAACTTGGCTTGTGTCAGGAGTTCAGGGTGCTGATGGTGGTGATGGTGGTCTAACGGTATGGGGAATGTTTTCATGGCACACAATAAGTCGCTTAAAACAAGTAAGCATCGTCTCGATACAACAACAATGAACAAAGCCATAAACATTGCAATCGTGTTAACAAGAAATGTACGTGTGTACGTTTTTTTGTGTGTTTACTTCATCTTTTTTTTTTCTGAAGTCATGTGATGGAAATGTACAATTGGGAAATACCACATAAATATATGCATACTCGCTATATCTTGCACTCGCTGAACTTACACAGATGATGGAGAAGAAGCTGTTACTCTGGAAACTACCACACTGCAGTTTTTTTTTTTATTACTGTAACACCACAATCCTTATTAAAATACAATATATATGTCATGTATAGACATTTGATGATGTCTCTCCAAATAATATATTAGTCAATCTAATCTCTCTCTTTCTCTATTATATATTTTCAATTTTATTATATATTTTATCTATGTATCTACAAAATATATGAATATATAGAATATGATATATAAGACATGACAAGCTGATTAATAGAACACATCAAGATAGTTTTTGGAATTTTTGTCTGTCTCTTTGTCTGTTTGTTTGTGCACGCATCACGTAAAAACTACTGAATGAATTTTAATTGTGTTTTCACAGCGGTATTTGGCCGAGCCTTAGGTAACATATAGGCTTTGTTTCATTGCAATCGGCCCACAGGAAGAGAAGATATGCATATATGAAATATAAATGGAAAGCACCAATATATCATTAAAGAGAATCAACCTTGAAAAAAAAATCATTAGTTCATCTCAAAACTCAACTCATGCACAGTTATAGGCGTGCAAGTTATATCTACTTAATTCACATGGACTCATGCCTTCATTCCGCGCACTTTATGGTAACACCTAAAAAAATTTGATAATTCCAAAATGCAACATTGTAGATTTTTTTTTAGAATGTGCTTATGAGTGTGCAATTCAATTCCATGTGAATGAAGTCATGGGCACATCTAGTATTATATTGTATATTATAAGTCTATATATGTATATAGTATAGTATTGTGTAATAAAAACATCCTGTGAGTAAAGCAGTGGAACTGTGCATAGCACAATCAATTGATCAGTTTCTGATTCAGAATCAATTCAAAATCATTTAGCCTTTTTTTAAAAATAAATGAATAATTTACAAACATTAAATAGTAAAAACAAAATTATGAATTCCTTCAAAATATGCGACAGCTTTGGCAAAAAATTCAAATCACTTCCGTCTTCTTCTTTTGAGTTTTATGGACAGTTGGTTCAGTACCGCCACCTACTGGACTGGAGAGTGGAGCAGAGGACTTGCAGGAGAAAAAATGGTCATGGCTTTGAACAAGACTGGACATTTAAACAATCACCGACACAAGTTACGTAGAATGTCAGTGTTTATTAGATAGTTTTAATATGTCAAAACCTGTAAGAAATATAGCTGACTGTAAACATTGGAGAACAGAATTGAATCAAATCCTAAAAAAATTAAATAGAAACAAATAAACAAGGAGCTCCGTGAGAGAGTTGAGAGACTGGTTTAAGCTGATCGGTTAACGCTACGGTATTTCAAATGGCACGAATTCTTTGTAGCCGTGATGGGTAGAAAAGCTCACTGAATGTTTTAGTGTTTTCACCCCATTTTGTGTAGTAGATGTATTTCGTGAAAATCCAAGCAGACCATCCTGTCTAACACTGCAACCATTTCTCCCCCATTCTGATGTCTGATGTGAGCATTAATTGAAACTCTTGAAGTGTATCTGCAAAATTCCGTCCACTGCACAGCTGCTACACGATTGGACGGCTGAATAATTGCATGAATGGACAGAGGACAGAGATACTGTATAAGACAGAGCTGGTTGCGTAAGTATAAATAATAAAGAAGGATGTGCGGAGAAGAAATCTGTCACGTACTTGTCAGCTAAACCCACTTCTACTTATAATATCTAACTGTTCCTTCACACGTACGCTACTGCAGTCTCAATAAAACCTCCCACAGAAATGTGTATGGAACATATTGGCATTGAAACAGGGCAGCCACTGCAACACATTAACAGATGCAGCCATGCAGATTAATTCAGACAAAAAATGCTAACAATCGTACAATCTCTCTCTCTTCTCTCTCTCTCTCACACACACACACACACGCACACACACACCATCAGTACCCTGGACACAGATTTATGCTGGTGCAACTCTGCATAATAACCTTTTTTAGTCTGCTGCATTTCTTGCTTTTTTTCCCCCCTTCCACATTGCATCTATGTCACATGACACTGGATCTTAAACAGCGTGACATTGCAAAGGAACAAAATGAAGATTTTTTTTTATTTGTGTGTGTTTGTGTGTGTGTGTGTGTGTGTGTGTGCTTGATAAAAACGGATCCATGTCCTGCGCACACACACAAACATGACCTTACGGAGTGCAAATCTACTGTACAATGAATGCATGCCGTGTGCACACATATTCCCATGCATGTGAAGTGTCGTAGCGACAATAATATACTGTAGTTAGATGATAATATATTATAATAATAGTTCCGATTAAAATCATAGCAAAACGATACAAAACCTGAAGCTTATAATGAATCTGTATCACCTTATACGGCTTCGGCGCACTGGCTTATCGGTTTAACCGGGTGCAGCCGGGGGTGTTTGTGATTTAAAGGCCTCTATTGCATTGGACCTGTCCAGTAGAGGACTTCACAACAATCAGTAGAGCTTTCTTTGCAGTGCATTGTTTTTCCTCCTGTCACTGAGCAGTCTGTGTGTGTGTGTGTGTGTGTGTGTGTGTGCGGAGAGAGAGAGAGAGAAGGAGGGAGAGACAAAAGACAGAGGGAGACAGTATGTTGGATGGGGGTGGCGAGGTTATTCTGATATAGCTCAAATTACTTTCAGAATCCATTCCCAGAGCTGCAACCCCCAGCCCTCCGTCTTGCTCTTAATACGGAATAGCAAATGAGCCAGACTGCAATATCATTCACCCCCTGTACTCCCTGGCCTCATACATATGGAAAATCATAAAGAGAATTTTCATTCTCTCGCTCTATTTTTTTTGCAAAATCTTTCATGTTTATTTCACTCTCAAACACATACACACACACACACACACACACACACACACACACACATACATACAAGACACAAAAACTCCTTGAAGCTCAGGCAAGTTGAAACTCCGTGGCCTCCCCTCTCTTTTCCCTGAACTTGATGTACATATAACAATGTATTCTTTATACCGGGAGTTGGCTAGCTGGCTGGTAGCCATGGCAACACCATCGCTAGGCAACGGCCACTGCTCTCGCCGCTTTGTTGCGTATGGGTGTGTAAAGGAGTGTGAGGAAGGAGCTGGCAGCAGCAGAAGCTCAGCAGCTCGCAGCTCGGGCCACGTCCCAAATGTACTCCGCTTATTTCCGGGAGCTAATGAGCATCAAGTGTGGACCCGACAGCGAGCGATAATTACAGCAAGTGCAGAGTTTGGGTTGGTTCAGGATGAGGTTTTGTGTGTGTGTAGTGAAAGTGAAAATTGCCTCAAATATGATATCCAAAAACTACTGTTCATATCAGTTTATACTGTATAAATCGTTCATGGTAACTGGCATGAGCAGACGTGAACGGCCGTAAGCATCGGCCGACCTCGACAAACCAGAAGCATCCTGAGCTCCAAAGTGTGCTGACATTCTGACGTGACCCAACCCCTCGCATGTCAAAACTGGAGATTATGTCAATAACCGTGGTGTTCTGTCAACTACATATTAAATGATTGCGGCTTCCAGGCCGGTTTACGCATCAGAATTGACAAAAGCGGTCGTTAAGCAGTGATAGCTAACACTTATTGGAGTAAGCCGTGCAGTACGGTACAGTACGTCAATTGTCATAAAGAGCCTAAGATGTTATGCAGCACTTTGGACACTACCTTTAAGTAAACAAAAGAAAGGTCTGTTTCAGCAGCCAACGTGCATCAGACTTTATTCACACTCCTGCCTACGATTTGATTTCACACCTCATCATACCATAAAGATTTTTCAGATATGTTAAAAAGAGACAAAAACGAAGCTGACATCAACGTGATAAAATATTGTATAACACAACATGTGGTGTATTTAACACATCTGGGGGTGTTTTAAGAGTGTGGAGTATGTTGAGATCATGTACAGATGATGAAAATGGGAGATTTTTTATTCTGACACTGATCAGACATTCATATATATATATATATATATATATATATATATATATATATATATATATATATATAAATGTGTGTTCATTTCCAGGTAAAATACCTCTCAGTTTCACTACTGCTCCAAACACACCATTTCAGTGTTTAGGTCAAGGAGCAACAAACCTCATATGAGGTCACATCAGGGGGGAAACTATAAAGTAGGGAATTTATTTTTATTATCTTTTATGTTTTTATGCTTTGTTTTTTTTTCTCATGTATAGATAGATATCACACACTTTTCAAACTCATTTCCATATAATTTTTTTATTCTGTAAACCTTCTGTTTAGTGTAATGACAGTGTTAAAAGCACTATATAAATAAAATTGAATTGAATTGAATATGTATGTTTAAAAAGAACTATGTGACTTTCATGTAATACAGTAGGTCCCTTTTAAATTAAAATGATTTCCCTTCAGGAATTTTCATGTTAAAATGTACAACTAACATGTGACCTTTGTTGATGTCTTACATCAACATGCTGGTCTACTTTGTATAGTTCATAGTGGCGCAGAGGGATTCAGACGTCTCGTCATCGCTACCTAAAGAGAGCGATGCAGCGGAGCTTTAGTCCTTCTGCCCATCCAGCTCTGCCACCTTCTGATCTCTACACAACTGGTCCAGACACTCTGTGGTTTTAGTGTGTAATGGCGATCTGAGCAAAATGCCCTTCAGCACATACCTTTATCCTTTGACTGTTTGTCCTTTTCTTTCCTCTTTTACTCTTAACTGGGAACCTAATGGCTTTAAGCTTTTTTGTTTGACTGACATCAGGACATTACCCACCCCTAAAAAGCGTCAGGACTAAATTATTTGACCTTGAGGAACTGGTTATATATTGTGATTACAATCAAAGTCCCCAACATACAAATGAGTTCTGCTCCGAGAGCTCGTTCATAAGTCCAATTTGTTCATAAGTCCAACAAACATTCTCTATGCACTAGGAACGATACTACACAGTGTTAAAACCAACATGTTCCATGATTTTGTCCTTGTTCTTCAGAATCGTGCCGACGGTTGTACTATCGATGTATTCATTCAATGTCTGCCATCTTTTCTCCTCGCACCATTCTCTCAATTACTTTCACTTTTGTCTCCATCGTTATCGCTTGCCGCTTCTTAGCAGCACCAGCGTCATCACCGCTTGCTTCTGCACATCCCGGGATGCATGCTGGGACATGTGATCTACAAACGCATGTTTGAATCTTTGAAAGTTGGTAACTTCAATTTTCATACGTAGGGGACTTACTGTATTATGAATGAACTGTGGTTTATTCTGTAGAATTTCGCAGCTCAGGTGATGTCCACTTAACCACATTCCTCTCCATCTCGTACTACTGAGCAGGAGAGCTTCGTAGTGCAGTCCCTTGCCTGGCTCACAAACTAAAACCAGGGCGCCAAGGAGCTTAACTGATCCGCATAATAAAGTCTCATGCAAAT